>LQNS02278160.1:23772240-23797139 GCA_001587735.2 Parhyale hawaiensis
TGCCAAGTCCAGAAAAAGCGCAAATTACACCTGTGACAACATGGCCAGTAGGTATGTAGCTATGATACCTGACGGAGCGTATATGCGGTCACTTGTGAGTGGTCTACAAAAGGTAAAAATATCAAGACCAATAAAGATATGGACAAAATATAAATAACTATAGAGGCACCCTGAGAGCGTATATTTTCGCCAAGTAACGCTATGTTAACGATAGTTTCCTGAAACCACGATTTCCATTTAGTCTCACCAAAATTTGGTCATTCGTGCTTCATGACATCACAGTTTCTGTAATTTTTTTTTTTAGATAGTCCATCTTTAACGCTTCGAGTTATATTCTCACAAACACTAAGACAAACATACAGTCAGACATACAAACGGACAAACCTATCGTCACCAAAATTTGCTTATTAGTGCCATTTAGCTCTTTATTTTTCAATTCCTGAAAATTTCATGAAGATCCATCGATAACTAACAAACTAATAGACATAAATAGAAACAGAGAGAGACAAAGAGATAAGTGGACGGACAGATTTTCACAAAAATTTGGTCAATTGCTCTTCGTAACATACACGATACGCAACTATTCCTACAAATTTTACGTTCATAACAGTTTAAGTTACATTGCCAAATACAAAACAGGCAGGCGAAAAAAAAAACGGTTGAACGCATCTTCACCAGATGGTAATTATTTGCTCTTGCTAATATGCCTAGCATTCCCTGTCAATTTCATAATTAAAGATCCGTCTCCTAATTTTTTTAAATTTTTGGTGACAGATATAGAGACTCTGACAAAAAACATAACCTCCTTGGCGGCGGCAATAATAGCAGTACGTAACTGTGCTGATTATGAATGGTACTGCACCACACAACAAATACCACGAAACTGCAAGGCCGTAGTATTCTGAACACGGACTGCTGGCAGGATATTGCCGCTATCCTGCCGACCGGTATCTCGCATTGCTGTATTCTGTACACAAACTGTTCGCAGGACATTACCAACATCCTGCCGACAAGTATTCTGAGCACGCAGGATACTATCGCTGTTATGCTGACCGGTATCCCGTATTCCCGCATCAGTATCCGGATAATCAGCATGGAGCACCGAGCATAAACTCAGCATAGGCCGCGGCACTTGGACGCCTCAAGGCAACGGCCGGACCCTAAGCAGCTTAGGGAGGCCACAGAGAAGGAAGAACCACTTACGTATTCTTGGACAGCCTTCCTCAGGGCTGCTGAGAAGACTAATAGCATACGTGTTGCAAGCAGCTGCTGTATTGAACCCGGGCGCTCTTCTCAACAACTTCTTATTGGTGCATAAGCAGCGTAAGTCCGCATACGCGGCCGAGAACAATAATGCCCCTTGCTATTGAAAGAAACAGAGAGAAAAAACTTTTTGTTCCCAATTGGTCGCGTCTGTCTAACATGCGTGGCCGAGAACAATGCATTATGTCGACTAGTAAGATGGAAATTTGCGCTTAAACAGCAACCAGTGAGTAGTTGCAAAAAAAAAAAAACTGTACTAATATTCTCGTGAATCTATCTATATTTCACTAAAACTCTGTGAACCGGTCTTGTTTGTGTCTTTCGACACATTTTTTTCACTTTTAGACGAAAAGGATTCGGTGGACTAGGGTATGGCCTGTGGCCTGTGACATAGCTTCTTCACTTTTGGACTTTCGGACGGGAAGAAATTCAAGGGACTAGGGCACATGCTCCACAATACTTCCATGGATTAGCTTTTTAATTCGATTGTATCTGTGATACGCACGTGGAACCAGCGCCTCAGTTGCAAGAACGGGCACGATAATTTCAATGTTGCTTTGGAAAATACAACTGGAATCAAAGAGGTTCTAATAGAGAGGAGTGCACCCTATCTATTTATCCTACGGGAGCGTTGCGAGCAAGGAGCTTCAATAGAGAAGGAGGGAGCCTTGTGGCCCAGTTACAGACTTGCCAGCGAGTCAANACGGGGGAGCACTGAGTTTCACGGGGGAGCAGCAGACGAACCGAGTTACTGATATGCGATTGGTGCTTACGCGACTGGCTGCAGCCATAAGAGACTCTTTACTGATATGCGATTGGTTCATACGACAACTGGCTGAAAGTAGTCATAAACCATCGACGAAATTCCGAGCGGATGGAAGTATGTAAAGAAAACTTGTATCCTGTATACCATCTGATGATGAAAATAACAGGGTGAGCGCCGGGATATAAATCATCAGACACGATTGTCTTTGCCAAGATATTGAGGAACTGCCTGTCTGTATCTTCCTTAACTATATGTGCTGACCACTGCCCACTGCCACTTCAGCCAGTTTAAGATCTCAAAACGCCAGCTTCAGTCACGTGAAAAAGCCATGTGTTTACTCGCTCAGCGAAGGCTTGCGCGTACTCCTCCCATTGAAGCTCCTTGACTGGAATACGTAACATATAAATTGAATTTGCTTACAGACTGCGTGTTGAATATTCGTTAGAGAAGCAAAGAATCTGTTGACAGTGAGCCGTATGGGCAGCTCCTTGACGGGCAGGAGAGGACGGCCGAATAGCGTGTGGTCTATGACCAGCTAAATAACACCTGCTTTAGTCGAAAGCAAAGACGATCGTGATGACGACCCAACGGGTCACGGGTCGTCTAATATTGTACTAAGATTGTGTGAATTTTATTCACTTGTTTATTAGCCTGTTTGCACAAAGCTTCTTCGCTTTAAGATAGGAAGAAGTTCGAGCGTTGAAGATTTAATTTGGCTATATCCTTGATACGTCAGATGAATCTGAGCTCGGCTGCACGAGCGTGTAAGCTAAATTCAAAGGTGATATGGGAATTACAACGGAACCACGTCACACACACACACACACATATATATATATATATATATATCCCATTGCTTACAGGCAGAATGTTGAATTTTCCTTTGAGAAGCAAACAAGAGGGTGATGTTGACACTTATGGGCAGAAGTGGACGGCCAAACAGAGCGTGGTCTCAGGCTAGCTGAATTATACCTGTTTTTTTGGCGAAAGCAAACATCGTGATGATGACCCAAAGGGTCACGGGTCGCCTAGTGCAGTATAAACTCCTGTAAGAGCCGAGCTTTATTAAGCATATGATAGAAAAATTGATAAAAGCTTTTAGTAAACAGCTGTGTGTAACATACAAGCTGATACAAGCAGAGATATTGTAGTTGTAGTAGTAGTAGTAGTAGCAGTAGTAGTAGAACAAAATTTTACTAGCGCATCAGGGACACAATGTCCATGTCGCGCCGAACTATTCTTGTGATTTAACAAAACTCGTGAGCCACGAGGACGCGAAGTACGTCTCGTTTCAAATTATCAGTGATTTTTGTCTCGGCTTTTCTGCCGAAAAGTCTCAGATTCTAAGTGGTGAGGGCGCTACTGACAGGAAAAAGGTGCAAGTTGAGCATCTCCAACCTCCGGACACGGCTGAACGCTTTCGCTTAGCTACGCCGCGCAAGGGAAGGAAAAGAAAAACAAGAAGGTAGAAGTTTAGCGGGAATAGGTCGGCCACCTCGATCAGCAGCCCACCTCCCGAAATAGAAAAGTATTGAGCGCCTACCTAGCTTTACAAATCTAATCTCGTCAGCAGTACTGCGGCAAGCTGCAACATCCCCTGCGGAGAAGGCACTAGGGACCCTTGAAGTCGCGAGGCCCAAAAAGTGCATACATGCATTGAGTTGGAGATAGCGCTCGAATGTGAGTTGCTCGTTTTTCCAGCAACGATTTTAACATTTTACAATGTAATTATAGTAGAACTTCTATACTATTCGTCATCTTACTCTATACGCACCTTTCACTATACGCATGCATATATATATATATGTCTAGCAGCATCTCACTTTTCGAATATTCCCACTATTTTTTGCAGTCAGGTAGTCTGTGTTGCATTTCTTTTCCAGGATATGCCGCACGCGCCGATTTGCACTCGCGTTTGACAGTCACTGGTGAACCGTCATCTAGAGACGTTGTTAGTTCAGCCTATATACGTAATTGGTGTCGGTAAAATGGCAACTATGATGAAAGTAACCAACTGTAACAAAACTGAGTGTCAATGTGCATCTAAAAAGAACAGAAAAAAAAGGAGATTGAAACCAAGCTAAATGTTCCCAATCAAATGAAATTAGGAAAGAAAGTGATGGAAATTACTAGACATAACAAGTCACGTGAAGCAAAGCAACAGAGCGTTACATTAAGAAAACTAAAGACAAAATAAAAGCTTGTGCTATGTGTGTTTCATCAGAAAATCGCATGGAATGTGTTCTGTCCACATCATTCACTTCCTTATAATATGGAAACTCTGTTGAACATTGGGTTAAAAATCAGAGAAGTAACCGTGTTCTGTTGAATAAAAATGGGATAGCAGACAAAGCAAATGTAGTCGTACTTTTCGCTGGGTTCTATACTTTTCGTATCACTCAAGGAACCTTTCTTGCAAAGAGTAGATAGTTCTATTGTATTCCATCTGTTTCACAGACTTTAATAACTTGTTTAGTACATATAATATATAACACGTATGGTCAGACACCAAAAGCAAACACGGTGAACTTTCATTGTACATTTAGTCAGATAGTAACCGCAGACAAAGCCCACTAACGAACTAAAGACCATGGCCAGTTTATTGGATCAGTTCTACGAGGAACGTTATTTGAACACACTGTACCTACGTTTGGTGTATTCCCCACTCCAGCTGTGGTTTGATATTTATCAGCACGATGCACAGGTGTGATACGTACGTAACGCGACAGATTCATTTATTCAACATTTCACAAACACGTAAATGTATAAACTTCTGAACAGTATCGGAATGTAACGACGACTTAACTTATGACATACTGGGGCAAATTGTAATGGTAACTGAGTAAAGTTGAACAAAGTGCAGCAAACTGTAGTGGCGACTTAAGTTATACCTACAGCAGTAAATTGTAACGGTGACTCAAGTTAAACGTACAGTGGTAAATTGCAGTGGTAACTAAAGTTAAACGTAGAGTAGCAAAGTGCAACGGCGACTGAAGTAAGACGTGCAGTAGAAAATTGTAGCGGTAACTAAAGTTAAATGCACAGCGGGAAATTGTAACGGTGACTTGAGTTAAACGTAAAGCCAAATTGCAACGGTGACTAAAGTTAAACGTACGGGGGTAAACTGTAACGGTGACTGAGTCGAACGTACAGTAGCAATACACGAAAAGTCCATTACTGGATCAACGGACTTAATGGATTATATTCAAGTGTCTACAAATGGATTTTCATCAATATATAAAAAATTAAACCTGCACTCCGACAGCGCCAACCTCCGCCAAGCAGTAAAATGCTGAAAGACGGAACGGTAGACAGACAAACGGACACGCGGATAATCATCAAAATTTAGTCATCGGTTTCACGATACATTCCAAGTACTAGCTGCCACTTTCATGAAGACCCGCCTTAGACTTTTTGAGTTACGCTGCTCACAGAAAGACAAGCAAACTCACTCCGGCAATTTGCACAAGCTATTTATGAGGTTGGTGATGATAATGGCGCCGCTCACTGACGCGAAAGTTGATTTGTCAGTTACTTTTTCACTTTGGCGGTCACGTTGCCGTGACAACAACTTACTGCGTTTGAACATGACCCTCAAACTATGCGTTGTTGCAACTTTCAATTGACTCAGAAGTAGGAGGTGCGTTCAAAGCTCGACCATTGCCTCAAGTTATTGCGTATAAACTGCAAGAAACGACTCATATTTGAGCTACTCATCTCGGTGGTATAGAGCCCTACAAATTTACAAGCCGAAGCGTTTTCGCGGCAGCGGAATCGGACGTAGAATTGTGTCGAAGTGCAGCTGTTGCGTTAGCGAGCACCGCCATGAAGAAACTACGAAAAGATTGAGGAAGAAGATACGAGAAGTGTATAATGAGGCAGTTGATATATCCGATCTTATACGTACGTGTCATTAAGAAATCAGTAATTTGATTCAATATTAAAACGAAAACGATCTTTCAAATGTTAGTAAAAGAGCAGAGGTATCAGTTTCTACGTAAATGTAACTCCAAACTGCAAGTACTATATACTACCTTGGGAAACTCTTTTTTTTTCAGTGTCAGTTGCATCAGTACTGTGCCGGAGACACATACATGTACTGTTACCACAACATCGGTACTTTATCCTTGACTTGTAGCTACCGGTACTACTTTTGCAAGCCATAGGCAAGTACCGTACAACTTCCCTCAAAACTACCATTTACGTTGTATCCTAATACAATTCTCGTGAATACTACTAGTTAAACTTCCAATAACCGTGCAAGAAACTCACCTAAACGGCACCGATGTAAATTCCATAGCCGAGACTTCGTTTCTGCACATGCGCAGTGTCTGCACGTTGACGGTTGCTTGAATGCATCTGTTCATGTGGCTTCCGGTGTTCTTCGGGGTAGTGATCTGAGCTCTTTGCTGTTTGTTATATACAATAGCAGGTACGTTTTCTGCTGACGATGCCACTTTGTTAGCAGTGATTCGGACCGCTG
The DNA here is from genome assembly GCA_001587735.2 of Parhyale hawaiensis. Lineage (NCBI taxonomy): Eukaryota > Metazoa > Arthropoda > Malacostraca > Amphipoda > Hyalidae > Parhyale > Parhyale hawaiensis. Next base: position 23,778,753 of record LQNS02278160.1, read on the forward strand.
GTGGGCAACACTCTGTCGCTCAGTCTTTGAACGTAATATTTGTTGCAGATTAGCGCATAGTGTAATTGGTGTTCATCCTGGAGTATGATGCTGGATGCTAACAAGATAGGAGTTATGATTGTCAGTCGGTTTCGTACCTACACTGTTATTTCAGCATCCGCCTCTGAAAACAGGCAATAGCGGCATTGTGTAGCTACAGGTTCTGCCCAAAAAGTGCTATTCACTTCCGATGGGCTTGCAGTGGGTGACAATTTCTGCACTTTGCTCTCTGCTATCTTCATGTCCACCTGTTTCGATTTTTATAGTGAAATCTTTCAATAAAATTATTATTATTAAATAATTGATTCAGTCCGGGAGAACACAAAATGTACAGATTCCAGACATTCATAAGCAGTTGCAGCGCTAATTTAAAGGGTGATATGATGATTCTCTTCCCCGAAGTCTACCCACCGTGTGGGAAAGGTAGGGGCTTCAGATGGGTGGCACAGGGAAAGGTAGGGGCTTCAGATGGGTGGCACAGGGAAAGGTAGGGGCTTCAGATGGGTCCGTGTCCCTTTCCATCCCCGAAGTCTACCCACCGTGTCCCTTTCCATCCTAAATTGATCTACAACTTGACTTGTTGCACCACATCCAGGACACAATCTTATACTAGCAGGCCTTGCAACACGGAGTTTTGTTCGATATTTTCGCTTCGTGCTTTTTAGATTCTTGATAGTCTTCTGTTTATTTTCCATTTAAGTTATTTTTACGAGCGGGTCGACCGAAGAGAGTACGATTCTACAGTTTCTGCTCAACTCAATAAGTTACGTCACAATATCAAGAGCACCAATACCAGGTAGCCCGTAGTTGTAAACAGCAAATAATTTTACTACGCACTGCTCAATTCCAAATGAAAGCTGTGGCAGGGGAACAACTACTTCGGAGCAGAGGAAGTACTAATGGTAATTTGGTATTCTAGTAGTAATTACTATATTAAAACTCCTGAGAGACATGGATGCATCTATGAATTCTTGATGGGGATGCATCCATGGCACTGATGTGTGGATGCATCTATGGCACCGAGGTGTGGATGTATCTATGACCGCGGATGCCGCCAGCCATAAGATGCAGTGGCGGCAGATAAGGATGACAGCCCGTGTAAATATTTACTCTCTTACCCACTGCTGCGGCCTTGAGGGTGCCGGCCGGCCCGCCGCTACCGGATTGATACCGGTACCGGTTTAGGCGCGATAGCAATGGTATCGGTGCTGCTGATAGACATAAGAGTTGTGCCGGTGCTGCTCTCCAGAGTTGTATCGGCACCGGTCGGTCGTGTATGTGGTGCTGTGCAGCAAGTGGGTCTGGTGCTGGTGGTGGACAATACGTCGAGACATACGTCGGTTCTAGTATTACTGTTATTAAAACTTCAAGCCAGGGCGCTAAATTTATGAAGCACTGAGCAATCCTAAACGAAAAAAAAAATCACGGATGATATGAACGCCTGAAGTCAAAACGGTTGAATTCAGATTCTGGCTAGGCTACGCCGCAGTTTATGTGATTCGTACGAAGACTTTAGGAGCAGGAATAGAGGAATGCAACCAATGTCCCTCATTATTGAATAATTTGTAGCACATACGCCGGCAAGTAGCTAACACTACGTCTATGGGACTAATTTACCACATTATTCTGGGCGCACAGCCGACAGGTCGAAACGACAAGTGGATCCAATAGACGAATATAACAGACGGCAGCCGATATCCAGACAGGGGATCAATACTGCAAAACAGGTCATCAGTACGGCAATGGGAATTTGGATTGCACACACGGTTTCATTGGTGCCTGTCATGGATAAATTTCATAAGAATAATACTGTCTGAAACGCCAGCGAATGATTCCAGTGGGTGAAGTGAAGAAAATAATTTTGCTGACTACAAGAGACAAAACGTCTTGCCTTAGAGCTGGTACGTAAAGGACAAAAACGGTCATCACATTGGGAATGACAATGAAAAATTTATGAAAGTACAGGTGCTTGCTGACAAGTAATATTTTTGAATAATATGGAACTCAAATTATCAAAACAGAATAAACGATTCTGGCATATCTTAAAAACACTTAAGCCTCCGTAAGACAAATATAAACTAGAAACCAAAAGTTTAAGACTGTTTGAAAATGTAAAAAAAGTAACATTTAAGTGATAAATAAATAAACTTCTTCGATTAAGGATCAGTAATTCTTGACGGTAAGAGGTGAGAAAGACGAAAAATACCTGCTATAACAATTTATTAGAAAATGTACAATTTGTCAAATGGTGAGTGTTTCAGTTGATCAAATTATAAAAGCAGTGTAATAAATGTTAATTCTAAGGTAATTTCCGGTGTGTCGGATGAGCTACAGGTTTGCACTGAAAGTGTAAAGGTTTCTCTATGCCCAAAGCAAGCAAACTCTCCGAACTACGTAGCACCTGGTCGAATTGTGGAACTGCATAAGCAAGGTCTGTAGCAGCGTGCAATCGCAGCTGAAATTCACCGCAGTAAAACTGTGATTTGTAATTTCCTAAAGGACCCTGAGAGTTATGAAACAGAAAAAGCTAAAGGTAGACGTACACAAATTTCCCCTGCATTGAGTAAGAGAATTAAACGGGTTGTTTCTCAAGACAGAGAACACTCTTCCAGGCAAATCAAGGCACTCACAGATGATAATTGCAGTTCAATAACCATTAGACGACACTTACGACAAAAGGACATGAAGAACAAAAAACGTCTGAAAGGTCCTCGGTTGTTTCCGCATCGCAAAGTGGCCCGTTTACAGTTTGCTCGAAAGGACCAAATATGGGACATTGAAAAGTGGACTAAAGATTTGCTTTCTGACAAAAAAAAAGTTCATTCTTGATGGCGCTGGTGACTTTCAACGGTACTGCCATGACAAAGAGACGCTTCCCGAAAAATTTTCCAGGCGTCACCATTAACGTGCTGTGCGCCTTTTCCTACAGGGGTGCAATGAAGCTTCAGGAGGTGCAGAGCCGTCAAACAGCTGCTGGTTATGTCGACATGTTACAAAGATCATCTTTGGCTACGGTGGGTCCTCGTTTGTGTGATGATTTTTCCAGCAGGACAATGCAGCAGTCTACACTGCCCGGGAGACTATGACCTTCTTTCAAGAAAATGGGGTCCGAGTTTTATGTCATCCAGCATGTTGGCCAAAGTTAAACCCAATAGAACATCTTTTGGGATGGATGGCGAGAGATGTTTACGGAAATGGTAAGGAATTGTGACAGTAAACGAACTTCGAGATGCCATCTTTAGAATCTGGGACAACATTCCTGCAACCCTCATGGAAGCCCTCATTTCTATGTAGTATGCTTCAAAGAATTTTTGAGGTCATCAACAAGAATGGAGGCAGTACTCATTACTTAGTTCAAACCTTGCTCACCTCAACGTCCTTGTCGAAAGGGTACCTACAATTTCTGTTTGTGGTCTTATAATTTTGATCAGCTGAAAATCTGAATATTTGACATTAATGTACATTTCTTAATAAATTGTTGGAGCTGGTATTTTTTGTCCGTCTCCCCTTTAACATGTGGGAATTCCTGATCCCTAGTCGAAGAAGTTTCTTTATTTATCACTAAAACATTATTTTCTTTACATTTTTAAGTAGTTTAAACTTTTGATCAGCAGTTTGTACGCGGCACGTGTACAGAACTTTCTCGTGTAAAGTTATGTGATAAATGTCCACAAAAAAACAGAGAATTCCCATTTATTCAAAATATTTGACTATGAAAAGCGAAAAGTTAACGATAAGCGGCAAAAGAAATTTAAATTTCGGGCCTAAGTGGTTAAATCATCATAAAATATCATGCAACAAAATTACCTCAACTAATCATTAAACAATTACCATGGTAATCCTTAGCTGCTTTGCACCCATGCACCGGTTCAAACTGAAGCTAACGCCTTACCCGATTCGGACGGCGAGTACCTAGCACAATAAATATCGACAATCTTACTAGGCTATGGCAATAACCTCAGCTGCCAGATGGGCGATTATAAGCATTATCTCATAGGAAGTGCAGCATTTAAAATACAGACCACAACATCAATCGATCAATCGGGTTATGTGTCGCCGAGAATGGGTTCGTTGCAACAACGAGCACGTATATCATTCTAAGTAATAAATAATGCAGAAGTTAGATGAAATAACCGACGCGCGGATTCATTCTATGAAGAAATAATGCGCATGTTATTTATTTCACTAAAACCGTTCGCTAAGGGCACAGTATGAGAAACTAACATGGCTTTTTACTTGGGGAGCTAAACTACCATCCCAAATGGGAAGGGAGCAAACGGTAGTTCGCCGTGGCTCAGCAACGGCCAGCTGTCTGGTTTTCAACTTTCAGCATCAGCGCTCCAATCGAACGTACTGAATTTCTAAATAGTTTTGAAACGTCACCAATTTACATCGCGCTTTAGAATATGCACACCTGCGTAATATCCCAATCTTCCTGTAATTAGATTATTCAAATTTGAATGGAGTAATATTTTGGTCCTGAAAAATCTAATTCAGTCAGTCGGCTATATGAGAAAATTAAATAGTGTACAAATGTCGAGCAGTTGTTCCCCGCAGGACATCACTCGCATCTTATCAGGGTTATGGAGTGGGACGAACCAAGCCCGACTTCGACTCTTAAGTCTAGTCTGTGTCCGACTCCGACTCCTAGGACACCGATGGTGCCCTACTCCTACAGACTCCGGTTCCATTTTGTTAACCCTAACTCTCATAATTAACTTTCCTTTCTCGTACACACAGAAAAATCTCTGTGGCGATAAGTCTATGTTTATCCCTTTAAGCGAACTTTAATCTGACTAATGTATAAAATTGGCCCCTTTAAAGCTAAATAGAAACTTGCCGTTACAGAAATTTTCCTGCTTGTAAGACTAGCGCTTAACTGTTGTACACAGACCATGCTATGAGAAAATGGATTAACAAAATGACCCGGCTCATGGGACAACCGCGACTCCGACTCCTGGATCTTAAAATCTCCGCCTCTCCAACACTGGATCTGAGTCGGATAAAATAAATCTGTAGTTGAAGACACAATTAAGAAGAAAAATGGGCACATAGCAAGTCGAGAGCAGCGGGGAACCCATACCCGAAGGAGTTCCCACAAGGGATCAGCGGGCAAATGAGCAGCAATCCAGAATAGGACGAATAGAACAAAGACTGTCAGTACCTAATGTTCCATTCTAACGGAAGAAGCCAAGGCTTAGCACTTGTTACTTTCACCATCAAGGAAAGTACATGCAGGAAATTACCTCATAAATAACTTTAGGGTCAATAATAGTGATACAGTGTCATCGATCGGAACGGTTCCATCGAGGTAAGCTGATCTCATTAGATCTATAACTTCTTTGGCACTTGGGACATGAGCGTTGGTATCGCTACTTTGGCTCGAGTTTCAGGCGGTAGTCCCAAACCAAATACTCTTGAGACGCAACAAGCCAAAGCTCAATATAGCTACATACTGCGATTTTATTTCCGTAGGTAATTTTTAAAAAGCCGGAATTTGAAAACTAGACTCTCCTTTACCAAGGAAAACAGTGACTGCCGAAAAATTACGTTTTGGCGTTCAGATTGAGAAGCAATTTATTTATGAAATTTTTCTCGCTATATACACAAATAAAAACTGCCTAAGAAAATCCAGTGGAAGCCGAATGTTAAGCATCATGTGCTTAGGTCTTTGTTTTTTTTTTTTTGCCAGCAAACTAAGGCAGTAAATGATAGGCCAGATAAAACTTCTAGAATGATAGGCTCTGTTGGCAAATTGTGATTATAGAACAAATGTGTCACAAAAAAATGGAAACGTTTTTACTTGCCAGACTCTGAATTCACAAAACTAAGCATTGAATTGGCATTGAACATTGAGCAACTGAAAGAATGTTTAAAGAAACCTTGGCGTGAAAATGCAAGACGATGCTACCTTTGAAGAACATGTAGCTAGAGTTTTCGCCGTGAGAAAGAAATGGAGCTGATGGGCTTTGCAAACTTACTCGTCACGCGAAGTATAGGTGATAATCAATGGAAATAATTCTGCCTAAAATAGAGTACTGTTCCCACTATGGATGCCGAGTGCGAACAAAGCTGAAACAGCTTGAAGCTATTCAAAGATCGTTCACTGCCCAAATTTGAGGCATGTAAGAGTAAAAAACTACTGCAAACGACTTAGTTGTCTCCAGTGGCATTCAATACAACGAAGATTCGAGCGCTTTACAATCATATATGTTTGAAAAATTCTGATACGTATCGCTGCGAATATAATGAACGGATTGTCGCCATACATTCAGAAAAGACTAGAAGGACATGTGATGTACGCATTCCAAGCAGAGATGGCAAAACCGTCTTCACTGTGCGGGAAGCAAGACTGTTCAACAAAATATGGTGGCATGCATATTCGAATTCGAAACACCACTGATATGAAAGTTATAGAATGTAAAAATCGGTTAGATTTTAATTTAAGAAGAATATCAGATAGACAAGCGGTCAGCGGTTACGAGCACCGTGGAGATAATTCGCTGCTGGCTCTCTGTTTGGGCGCGTAACTCCACACACGTGAGGTGATTTGGAGAACGTCACCTGGACTTCGTCCGACGACTCACAAGGTAACTAATGACAATTTCTGCAGCAGACGGTAATTACACGAGTAACAATATTACAAAACCCAGACAATGACAATTTCTACTAGAAGATTCTGATTACAATTAATAATTTCATCCGAAATTCTGACGCCAAAACAAATATTGAGTGCCGCCATGTCGGCGAATAAATTTCACTGAAAAAAAGTCGCACGTGGCATAGAAGCGCAGTAACAGTAATGTAGCACATCACACTGAGCACAACAGTGCAACATAGGAAGGAATTACAGCGAGCACCGATGTATGTGGCTGCAGCAAAATTCCTGCTATCACACGAAGCGCAGAATTCAGTACAGTACAGTAATTTAAAGTGATCATTTCCAGTGATTACGGTAGCGCTTTAAATTAGAAGTAGGTATTCGCAATAGGACAGGAGAACAGTGACACTAAAGTTTTCACACGAGGGAGCAAGAGCAGTAGCATTTAACTATTCAGAGTAAATAGAAAAGAGCAGCAATAGACATTAACTTCCCGCTGATTCTTTCATACTGGTATCCAAAGAACACACAAGTGTGCCCCGCAACCCGGCCTCACGGGCCTGTTCACATATGGATGCGTGAACACTTGTCCTATGCTGAAGGCTCTCACCCACTCACAAAACCGACAGGTATGCCAGGTATACATATACAATTTCCTTGTACGCTTTTTTGTTTGAAACTAACTAAGACATACGCATCGGGAGTCCACAACTTACGCGGCGACAAGGTTGGAGGATCTCTAGAAAAAGGCGGCATTATTAAGACAGTCGAGCTCTGTTGCCGTGGAAGCTGATGCAAGTGCCTTGCTTCACATATGGTTTCGGGTTAAGAATCGTCGCATTGAAATTTCAACGAAGGAAAAGCTGGCGGTATCAAAAACTCAGAGTGGCGACGATAGCATCGACCCTCTCAGTAGCCAAGCGATTCAAGGCTCCGAATTAGACTGTGTGTGGTCAAAAGCTCCCATTTAAAGTAAGAATCATGAAAAATCCCGACGTTATTTCTTCGTGGCCAGAGGCATAATGAATGCATTCTTCTCTAAAAATAAAAAAAAATACCGTCAAGGAAATATCAGATCAGATCTTCAGCTTTTGACCTTGTTTAAAGAAAAGTAATCACCGGAAATGACAAATGTGGGCGTTTAGTGTCTATCAAAAAAGAAGATGAAATGATGATGTGTTACTCATAGTTTCTAAGCTCAAGACAGGTTCTGATAATTATTTTTTGGGGCGGATATCCAGGAAACATTCCGACAGGATGGCAATAAACAAACTCTATACAAAATGAGAGTTACCCGGACCTGTGAGGCCTGCTAGGCGCGGATAAATGTGGAAACACAGACAGACACTCATGTTGAAATTGATCAAGAACTCATCCAAGTTAAGCTTCTCTGTGATGCATGGGGAGGTAATAAAAAAAAGAGTTCGTCGTGATACACAAACACCCCCGGGGGGATGCACCATCACCTGGCGCAAAGAAATGCGGAAACACAGACAAAAATTTATGCTGGAATTGGTCAAAAATTCATCCACGGTTAATAAAAAGAAAGAGTCCGTCCGGATACAAAAACACCGTCTGGGGTATGGACCATCACCGGACAGACAAATGATAAACGTAGACACACAACAGATACAAAAGTTGCATGCACTACAGCGGGTTGAAATTGCCTATTTCGTAAACGTAGGCACTCAGAGTAGATCTAACTTGAAACCACCCCAAGACTATTTGATCGGTTAGTGATTTCAAGTCGTCGTGTATTACATTGTTCAAATAGAGTGCCCGCGCTGTCATTAATGACAGCGAAGAATTTGTGAAGACCCGTCTTGTGTTGCCTGTCGCATCATCGCAAATTATTAAGGCAGATCCTTATTTATAAAAGGGGGCTTCCTGCCTGGGTAGTACCGCGTGTTGGCGGGACATGTTCTTCATGATTTTTCAGGTTATTAACTATTTAGGGTAGATGGTTGAGGTCCCTTCTAAACATGTAAGGCTCTTATTAACTTCCTTGTGTAGGATGCTGCGCAACTGCCAACTTGAATTAGGGAACCATACAGTATGGTTCCCTAATTCAAGTTGGCAGTTGCGCAGCATCCTACACAAGGAAGTTAATAAGAGCCTTACATGTTTAGAAGGGAGCTCAACCATCTACCCTAAATAGGTAATAACCTGAAAAACAGTCCATACAGATAAGCGTGCAAGGCTAAACAACACCCAGCTTCTTTCGATGATACACAAAAAAACGACATTTTTGCCCGCAGTCGATATTGCTTCTAATAAATACGGAACTCTGTATCCAAGATACTCAAGGGTGGCATATAACTCGGACTCGTAAAATTTTTTTCCTCAAAAAAAAACTTGTTCTGTTGAAAAAAGAGCCCAAAATAAGTGGAGAAAATCATTTTCTGCCGAGAAATCATCGTGGTCTTTACGCAAGGAGCTTCTAATGGGAGGAGCAAGCCCAAGCACTCTCTTGGCGAGTAAACACATGGCTTTGTCACGTGATCGAAGCTGGCGTTTGAGTCCTTAAAGTGGCTGAAGTGGCAGTGGTCAGCACATATAATTAAGGAAGATACAGACAGGTAGTTCTTCAATATTTTTGCAAAGACAATCGTGTCTGAAGATTTATATCCAAGTTCTCACCCGGTTACTTTCCTCATCAGATGGTATACAGGATACAAGTTTCCTTTACATACTTCCATCCGCTCGGAATTTCGTTGATGGTTAATCGCTATAAAAATTTGAGCTCAGGACTCCTTCCTAAATAGGCTGCGTGAGGCAATGCCGCTCTCCGATTGGATAAGCCACTCAGCCAGTTTAAGGGAAAAGCTTACTCGCAACGCTCCCGTAGGATAAATAGAGAGGGTGCGCTCCCCTCTATTAGAACTTCCTTGTCTTTACGCGCCTGCTGACCGCTCAAGAACACCTTACCAGTAGCCTCGATAATTAACAGAATAAGAGTATCAGCTGAAGTCTGGATGAAGTATATCTCTGAAGAGAGAACACATCACGATGGAAGAGATTGTTTAGAGAAGCCGTATGCCTCTACATGAGTGGACTTCAACATAGTCAAAGAAAGACCGGAATACAGATATACTGTTCGAGCGCCATCATCTGCAACCTGGAATATTTTGTACCTATCAGTTTTCTATGAAACTTAGCAGGATGACCACAGTCTTCAAGCAGGTGAATACACTGTTGAACCAGGAAGCCGAGAGCTAATTTTTGCCTATCTATTTCATTAAAAGCGTGACACGAAACCTATAAATAAATAAAAATATAAATATATAAACACACGACGGTCATTCTTAGTATTAGATTAGATGAGAGAATCGTGGGCAAAGAGCTGAAATTATTAGATAAACTCTCCAGTAGGACTTCTACATATAGGCATAGGCTGTTTACCTAAAAGATTCCGATTTGGTTCTGGCCTCTTAATTGAACGACGCATAACACGAATAAATTTCAGAACAAGAGGAAACAGGACGTATTTGAACGAATTTTCGCAAGACGAGTTATCAACCGTAAAGCAAGTGCCTGTTTGTCCGACTGCATCGGCACTCCTTTTGTTGTTGGAACTTCCCAATGACAGAACCGAGAACCGAGGTAGCACACACAGTCGGTCTCAGACACTTGGACCGCAGCATCCCTAACTGGAGATTGATGACACTTTACTTGAGGAGTCCAGCTCCTTGGAGATTCTTGGTGTTGTCTTTGATGAGAAGCTTACTTTTGAGTCGCATATTAGGAGGTTGGTGTCACGTGCTTCCACTAAGATTGGGCTCCTGCGTAAGGTGAATTCCGNATTGATTGATTCTGTATGCGTAGCCCTCAGGTGTTGAATGCGCCGCTGTTCCAACCTCCTAGAGATCTTTTTCCGCCGTAATAATTCTGTCAGCTCGAGACAACGGCACCTTCGACTACGTTCTGTCTTGCTTCACATATGGTTTCAGGTTAAGAATCGTCACATTGAAATTTCAACGAAGGAAAAGCTGGCGGTATCAAAAACTCAGAGTGGCGACGATAACATCGACCCTCTCAGTAGCCAAGCGATTCAAGGCTCCGAATTAGACTGTGTGTGGTCAAAAGATCCCATTTGAAGTAAGAATCATGAAAAATCCCGACGTTATTTCTTCGTGGTCAAAGGCATAATGAATGCATTCTTCTCTAAAAATAAAAAAATAAAATAAAAAAAAGACCGTCAAGGAATTATCAGATCAGATCTTCAGCTTTTGACCTAGTTTAAAGAAAAGTAATTACCGGAAATGACAAATGTGCGCGTTTAGTGTCTATCAAAAAAGAAGATGAAATGATAATGTGTTACTCATAGTTTCTAAGCTCAAGACAGGTTCTGATAATCATTTTTTGGGGCGGATATCCAGGAAACATTCCGACAGGATGGCAATAAACTAACTCCATACTAAATGAGAGTCTCCCGGACATATGCGGCCTGCTAGGCGTGGATAAATGCGGAAACACAGACAGAGACTCTTGCTGAAATTGATCAAGAACTCATCCAAGTTGAGGTTAACGGTGATGCATGGGTAATGTAACAAAAAAAAGTTCGTCGTGATACACAAACACCCCCGGGGGTATGCACCATCACCTGGCGCAGAGAAATGCGGAAACACAGACAAAACTTTATGCTGGAATTGGTAAAAAATTCATCCAAGGTTAATAAAAAGAAAGAGTCCATCCAGATACAAAAACACCGTCTGGGGTATGGACCATCAGACAAATGATAAACGTAGACACACAACAGATACAAAAGCTGTTCCTGCATGCACTACAGCGGGTTGGAATTGCCTATTTCGTAAACGTAGGCCCTCAGAGTAGATCTAACTTGAAACCACCCCAAAACTATTTGATCAGTTAGTGATTTCAAGTCGTCGTGTATTACATTGTCCAAATAGAATGCCCACGCTGTCATTAATGACAGCGAAGAATTTGTGAAGACCAGTCTTATGTTGCCTATCGCATCATCGCAAAGATATTAAGGCAGATCCTTATCTATAAAAGGGGGCTTCTTGCCTGGGTAGTACCGCGTGTTGACGGGACATGTTCTTCATGATTTTTCAGGTTATTAACTATGTAGGGTAGATGGTTGAGCTCCCTTCTAAACATGTAAGGCTCTTATTAACTTCATTGTGTAGGATGCTGCGCAACTGCCAACTTGAATTAAGGAACCATACTGTATGGTTCTCTAATTCAAGTTAATAAGAGCCTTACATGTATAGAAGGGAGCTCAACCATATACCCTAAATAGGTAATAACCTGAAAAACAGTCCATACAGATAAGCGTGCAAGGCTGAACAACACCCAGCTTCTTTCGATGATGCACAAAAAAGAGACGTTTTTTTCCCGCAGTCGATATTGCTTCTAATAAATACGGAACTCTGTATCCAAGATACTCAAGGGTGGCATATAACTCGGACTCGTAAAATTTTTTTCCTCAAAAGAAAACTTGTTCTGTTGAAAGAAGAACGCAAAATAAGTGGAGAAAATACTTTTCTGCCAAGAAATCATCGTGGTCTTTACGCGCCTGCTGACCGCTCAAGAACACCTTACCAGTAGCCTCGATAATTAACAAAATAAGAGTATCAGCTGAAGTCTGGATGAAGTAAATCTCAGAAGAGAGAACACAATACGATGGAAGAGATTGTTTAGAGAAGCCGTGTGCCTCTACATGAGTGGACTTCAACGTAGTCAAAGAAAGACCAGAATACAGATATACTGTTCGAGCGTTATCATCTGCAAACTGGAATATTTTCTACCTATCAGTTTTCTATTAAGCTTAGCAGGATGACCACAGTCTTCAAGCAGGTGAATACACTGTTGAAACCAGGAAGCCGAGAGCTAATTTTTGCCTATCTATTTCGTTAAGAGCGTGACACGAAACCTATAAATAAATAAATAAAAATATATAAACACACGACGGTCATTCTTAGTATTAGATTAGATGAGCAAATCGTGGGCAAAGAGCTGAAATTATTAGATAAACTCTCAGTAGGACTTCTACATATAGGCATAGGCTGTTTACCTAAAAGATTCCGATTTGGTTCTGGCCTGTTAATTGAACGATGCATAACACGAATAAATTTCAGAACACGAGGAAACAGGACGTATTTGAAAGAATTTTCGCAAGACGAGTTATCAAACCGTAAAGCAAGTGCCTGTTTGTCTGACTGCATCGGCACTCCTTTTGTTGTTGGAACTTCCCAATGACAGAACCGAGAACCGAGGTAGCACAGCCTTATGCTCGTAGTGTTGGTTTTCCTGCACATCAATGATTCACTCCTTTTGTTGTTGGAACTTCCCAATGACAGAACCGAGAACCGAGGTAGCACACCCTTATGCTCGGAGTGCTGGTTTTCCTGCACATCAATGATTCACTCCTTTTGTTGTTGGAACTTCCCAATGACAGAACCGAGGTAGCACACCCTTATGCTCGTAGTTCTGGTTTTCTTGCACATCAATGATTCACAGTAGCGGGGGCACGCAGGTAACGGAGTTGTACAGTGCAAGGCCCGACTCAAACTCCTGAGACCAGAAGACGTCCAACATCATATTCTGCCAGTTACTCACGAAACTGAGCGGTTCCCTATGACTCCAACTCTTAAAAAAAATACATGTTTCTCGTCACTTCTTCTGACGCCGGCCGCACCAACTGGTGCCTTTCAGGGATGTCCCTCTCCTTATGATTCCAACGCTCCAACTCTGATACGAATATACCTACCTTACGAAAGTGCATAAAGTCAAAGATAAATCACTTATTGCAAAGCTTATTTAGGCTAGAGCCTCTTTTTTAACTACCAGGTAGGTATTCAACCTCCCCTCTCTCCTGGACACGCTGCAAATTGATCGAGCTAAGGCGTCGCAAACGGAAAACTCAATCGACCAACAAGTGCGCAACCCCCCCCCCCCCTGATGGTGAAATCAGTACCCTCTACTCCCTCCTTCCCAGTAACTAGGACTGGGAGAAATGCTCGTGTTTCAGCATTTTTCATCTCGCATAGCTGCAGTGAACATACATATAGCGAGATTTACTTTGTTTCTGTTCGAAAATTCCTGTGACAGAACAGGAGAAGCATCCAGTTCCTATGACCAGTTTAACAATCCCTCGTCGTACATACTTCCTTCGCCTCTTCATACGGCAGAGTTCCATGTAGTGATGAACTGAAGCTCATAGCCCACGCTGTGTGATTCGAACCCGAGAGCTCCGTATGGGGTGAGAGGGCCCTGATCACCCGGTCACACGCAATATTACTTTATTTATTTGGCATTAACACCGCGACAAAACCTCGTCGTGTCCTACTGTACACACCCTTCCCATTCGTTCACTCACCCACAGGGAGACTATTCCGACACCTTTTTTATTTTGATATGGATGATACTATATAATAACTAGAGCACTCTGAGAGCGTATACCTCCGCCTAGCAAGGCCACGTTAAAGAAAAATTCAAATTAGTTCTGAAACTGGGATTTCTTTTTTATCAGCACCAAAATTTGGTCATTTGTGCCTTTTGACAGCAATAACAGCTTCCGTCACTTTCTTGAAATCCGTCCGTAACATTTTAAGTCAAGTTCTGACAGACATTTCGACAAACATTAGTCAAACACGCAAAAGGACAAACTGATTATCACCAAAATTTAGTCATTTGTCTTTCGATATTTCTAACAACTCTGGGAATTTTCATGAAGGTCCGTTCATAACTTTCCTAAGCTATGCTGCCGACAAAAATTCTGACAAACATTGGTCAAACGCACAAACCGGCTGATAGATAAACAAACAAACTCGACAAAAACATAACCCCTTGGCGGAGGTAATTAACTGCTTTTACATCCACTCTTTCATCATTCTTTTCCACCAAATGAGGTTCTGCCGACCACTTTAGCAATCACTGCTACCCTATCAAAAAACTGCAGCCAAACAGCCAAAATTATTCAATGTTACGTCTTATACAGACACCGCATCTTTACTTCAAATGTCCGGCTTGACCATATGGGATGACAAAGGTATGAACACAACCTGTGGATGGAATGAGACAGGTGTCCAGGCAGCAAGGAGAGGCGACAGGCAGGTGTCCCAGTCAATGCGATGGAAAGACGTAAACCAGACGTTAAATTGATTTACGGCAGCCATATACGTACACCCAACCTGAATATAATGGGCAGTTAACTGATATCATCCTATGACGCCGCACTTTGGATTATTGCCAGTAGATGCGCGATAGCGCTGTGGTCTGGTAAATAGTACCTAGTGGTTTTAAGTTCACTTTCTCTCGTGAATATTAATTAGGATAGTTTTACGAATTTTCTGCCCCTCTACGTACAAACCTGAGATATCAAAGGGTCTATTTTTCTATTTTTCAAGTTGCAACACCAAATTCCTCGTGTAGTAACGCAACCAAAGCCAGTACGGGAAAAACATTGGTAATTTCACCATATTTTCTATTCCACAGTTATTACTCCGAATCAATCCGTCTGGAAAAACACCTCCAGTAAACTCTTCTGTTCTCTAGTTGCATTTTAGTAACAGTTTGCCTAGAAACTTGGTTTAGGGTTAAAAAAATATGGACACTGTTACCCTCGGAAATGTGTGATTTACTGCAGCCGTACACTGTTCTGGAGGCTGGGAGTTTATCTGCAGCAGCAACAAACATATACGCACGTAGAGCAGTAATGGGAAGGTAGACAGTGCCACTCTGAATGAAACACACGAGTAGCCATATTTAGCATCTATGACAAAACAGTTATTCAATTACTTCAGCCAGTTACTATAGCTCCACAATACAGTATGGCGTAGTCTACGATTCAACATAATGATGATTATTAGTACAACTATAATGCACTAACACTTTCATAAGTTGATTTTTTCCATATTAAGGACAAACCTTCTGATGACGCCTACGCTACACATTTATTCCTAGGACAGTGCTTGAGAAACAGCTTCTGTGAATGGACTTTCAATAACATGCCCACTATGAACAGACTGGATGCAGTCGAGGACACGGGGACACACGAGCACTATTAAGACAACAGGCCTTGGACAAAACCAACATTGCCTTCGTTTTCGAATGTAGTGACGTCACCAAAGAGAGGCCAGAAGTAACAGTTTCGGCCAAAGTAGCTAAGTACCAGTTTGGTGTCTCGATATCGTCGCTGGATGCAGGCAGCCAATATACACTGATCGTTGAAGCAAGATTTTTCCAGCATGAATACACGAAACTTTGGCCATCAGCTGACTGAATGATTTATTACAAAGTTTATTTATGGTCGAAGAAGAATTTCGATGACCGATTTTCGCAAAATACGAGTAGCAGCGTGGCGCAACGTCATATTGTATGAATACCTTCCTACGGGGAGAAATAAATGTATTTTCTTTCTTTCATCAGTATTGTAAGCGAGGACGTGATAATACACACAGCTGTCAATATAGGTGCTATCTAAAGTCGCTTCCGTCCAAAACAACCTATCGCACAGTCTCAGTTGCGGTTATATTTGCAGCGTAAGTTTGCGTTTCGCAATAAATATAAGTTATGGTACTGTCTATCTAATCAGCCATGTTAAAAATTCGATCAGGGAGCTGTCGATACGTTTTAAAATGGTAATTACAGAATTCATGTAAGTTAAACCTCAAAAGATTTCTTTCTCAGCTCTACTGTATCTTATTTAATATTGCCGTTCGTTATGCATCAAACGAGTAGCGTTGTTTCGTATGTGAAACATTATATGGTAGGTACCTTACCTACTCAGTGAAGAGATCAACTTTCCACATGGCTAAAGACAGAAAAAATAACTAAGGTCGCAACTAGTAAGATATGTATGCGCCGAATATGGTACGTAATGCAACTTTCCGCATGCTTCCACACAGAAATGTAATTCTTTCGACTTTAAAACTTTGAAATTATTTCAAAAACTCACCTGCAGGGGATCCAGTTTTCCAACGTGAGGTTCAGGAGCGATGGCTGCAGCGACAGCAGTGTGCAGGATGGCGGTAGTAAAGGCCAGCGCCACACAAGGTGGCACTCTCAGGGGCAAGGCGACGAGTGACAGAAACCCAACCACTATCACCCATATGAGTCCAGCGGGAGCGGCGGGCGTCATTATGTGAGGACCAGAATTGGAGGCAGTTGGGCCGAGGATCAGCACCAGTAGAATCTGCCCGGATACGGTGAGCCAGACGAGGTAGGGTAGCGTGCCCCAGAGTCGCTCCGGCAGCGTGATCCTTGCGGCCAAGGCCGAAAAGAGAATCTGGAAGGCGCCCAAAAGGGCTCCTGCTATGAGAGCGGGCACGTGGTACAGACAGGCAGACACAATACACGTATATGTGGCCAAAAACAAGCCGGCCGCGAGTAAGCAGTGCAGGTCTTGGCGTCTTTGGCGTCCGTGATAGACTTGGAAGAGCTGCTCCACCGCGGAGTCTACGAACGTGCGATGTAAACAGCGCGGCAACATTCTCGAGACCCTTCGCTTTGATAGAGCGAATTTCTCAAGGTGTATAACAGACAAAGATGCCGTCAATACATCTAAAGCGGCCCCAGCACTGCTGGATCTACACCCATCCGACATGGCGTCGTCCACATCGAGAGGATCAACCGGATTGTCACCATCATCACCGACCTCGCAACTGCCACCGTTCAGAGTGTCACTGCTTTCGTCGATGCCAGGACATCGAGAGAAACTTTTTCTGGCTCTCTTTAGTCGCTCACAATCTAGAGGATTCTTTTCTTCGCCACTCCCTAAGAGTCCATCGCCTTCTCCTTCAACGGCGCCATGGCCGCCAGTCTCTACATCAGAAGCCTCTTCTGTCATGATGTTCATGGCTCGCTTTGGCTAGGCCAATACTCACAAGAGCAGCTATGTATTATTATTCACTGGCCTATTCATGGTGTTCGTCACATGTTATCTTAACACTCAAGAACAAAGAAAAATTATTGGTAATTCACTACATTTGAGCGCCTCTGCACCATTCAGGTTGCACTGTAATCACGTTAGCAGAAGCTGTCACAGGAAGGAAAGAACACCATTATCAACAGACAATCATAATTAATAAAACATCGCTGCAAAAAAAAGCTGAGAGTTGAATATGGTAGTCTGTATACTAAATGCTTAGGGTTGGGCACATTTCTGGGAACAATTCCTCCATTTACCTACTTTAATTTAGTACCTAGCTACCTGGTACCGGTATAAGAGCTAAATCGAAGAAGTCCACGAGTGAAGGACGCCGAAGAACGCCAATACTTGCACGAGGTGGGTCAACTAAATGAACGAGATTGGTCGGGTTAGGCATGAAATTTAATAGTTCCATTCGATTTATATAGAGCTAGGATGGAAGTGTAAAACGAGCTCAAATCTAGTGTTCTCATACGGCTCTGCCCATCATGACGGAGTTAAAACGAGCTCAAATCTAGTGTTCTCATACGGCTCTGCCCATCATGACGGAGTTAAAACGAGCTCAAGTCTAGTGTTCTCCTACGGCTCTGCCCATCATGACAGGGTTAAAACGAGCTCAAATCTAGTGTTCTCCTTCGGTTCTGCCCATCATGACGGGGTTAAAACGAGCTCAAATCTAGTGTTCTCCTACGGCTCTGCCCATCATGACGGAGTTAAAACGAGCTCAAATCTAGTGTTCTCCTACGGCTCTGCCCATCATGACAGGGTTAAAACGAGCTCAAATCTAGTGTTCTCCTTCGGTTCTGCCCATCATGACGGGGTTAAAACGAGCTCAAATGTAGTGTTCTCCTAC
>LQNS02278160.1:23798270-23818688 GCA_001587735.2 Parhyale hawaiensis
GGCTCTGCCCATCATGACAGGGTTAAAACGAGCTCAAATCTAGTGTTCTCCTTCGGTTCTGCCCATCATGACGGGGTTAAAACGAGCTCAAATGTAGTGTTCTCCTTCGGCTCTGCCCATCATGACAGGGTTAAAACGAGCTCAAATCTAGTGTTCTCCTTCGGCTCTGCCCATCATGACGGGGTTGAAACGAGCTCAAATCTAGTGTTCTCCTACGGCTCTGCCTATCATGACGGAGTTAACCTATTTGTACCAGGCTGTGGTGCTTCATTACAAAGGCTTTCTTCCCGTGGGAGTACAAGAGGACAGAGAACCTTTGTACCAAAACAACACAACCTGGCACCAATATAGCTAATATGTATAATTACAACATGGGTATTCTCCACCTTACGAAGAAAAATTTCGACTCAAATTAATCATAAGTCAGAACTTAATTAAAGCCACGGAATACGCTCTAAAGCTAACGTAGCTAACTTGTACATGGAAAATGAATTAAGTAGATCTCGTTTCAAAGGGTCTTCTTGTTTCTATCACAAATCTACACTATCCTGTAGGTAGCATAATAACGTTTGACACGAAAGTGCGACACGTTTCATGTTGCTACCGTTTGTTCTTCTGCAAATTACTCTCAAGCCCAACATGTCTCTAGGTCTCATAATATATAGCAAGCGTGTGCTGTTTCCAGCCCGAGACCCAGCCTCACACGGGCCTTAACCGGGGATGTCAATTTAACCCTTTCCCGGTGGAACGAAAAACGCTGACCTACGTAAGAATAGCATCAATGAAGTAACCATATTTAGGCACTTGCCCGATAAAGAGCTAAGGAAAAATTTGCTAGGTCAAGCAACTTCGGAGCTCCGCTTGCAAAAAAAAATCATATCTAGCGACCAAGAAAAAATTATGAACGCAGTAAGTTTGACCAATGTAAGTATAAATTATTGATGATATAAACCACAATACCATATAAAACTCATTAACTGATTTTAAAATACTTCAAATTTATCCCTATGCTGCATTCTCTGAACAAATTCAGGCAGAATAGGGCTTGGTGTTTTCAAAGTCCAGTGACATATTGGTCGCATTTAACGAATTTTTATTAGGGCTGCGGAGTCGGATAGACAACAACCGACTCTGACTCCGACTCCTGGTTCCAGTCCGTTTCTGACTCCTTGAACCCCAAAATATCCAATTCCTACCGACTCCCAAATTTATCCACATTTCAGCTCCGACTCCTGACTCCTAAAAAATCCAGCTCCTCATTCCACTGGGAGCAGTAGACTCTTGCGTGTACGGTTCTCACGACAAATCCTCATTTACTACAACTTCTTGATAAAGTGTAATGACAGTTCTTATTATAGCCTGGTGCGTGGGCCAATGCAGTTCATGAGAGCATTTAATGAAACATTAGTTCATCATTAGAGCCAGTAGACCTACGTATATAAAGGTTAACCCAAAAGCTATGTCGTAAAATTAAGCAAAATAATTCAACCAAAATCCGAGCCAATCTGTTTGAAATTATTTTTGTTCGTTTGTACGACTTTTAACGCGGTTCCTTCAAAAAAACTTTTCGATAGATACGCCTCATTTCTGTATTACAGCCTTAAGCTTAGCTGACTCAGCCTCAACAGTTGCGCGCAAGACTTCACCTGATATTTTGTCCGAGTCACACTCCATATAGGTACTTTTTTCAAAGCTACTGCGAATCAAGATGCATCCACTCTCCTTCGTGCAGCCAAAACAAAACGGAAATCGCCACGAGGCTTTTTTTAAAAAGTCAGTCAAGTGAGGCTGTGCAGAGCCGCAGATAGGTTTAGGAGGGATGAAGACCTCTCAAGGATCGACCTAGTTCAGGCAGACTCCGAGCTGCCTACCGACCGATTGTAACGAAGACCCTTGAAAAAATCCCAGGCTAAAAATTATTCATCTTTTGGAAAGAAAAAAGCTCTACAACCAGTATCCAAAACCGTCTTGAGCGAAGCAGGAAGGAGCGTAAGGCGCGTGGAAAGACGTCTGCTAACTGTTCGCATGCAACAACAACAAGTCAAGAGCGCTGTCGTCTTCTTCGTAACGAGTTAAAAAGATATGGCATTTGCGCTGTCATAAATGTTCTCAGAATGAAAGCCCTTTACTGTGGTTCCGGTCGTGAAAAAGCAGAATAATCGCATTGCTGGCTTTGGCTACAACGATTCAGATGTCCCCTTTGCGTCGTCAACCAAGAATACCGCCTCTGTGCAGCACGCGCCTGGATGAAAAATGAGTACGTTCGTAATATATGCTCGGTCGTTTGATGACATCGGAACCTCGTCCTCACGTCTGGGAGTGCTTGCAATGATTAATAGTATTATAAAACAATACACCCTAAACAAATGTTCGAATGACAATATTTATCTATTTACTCCTGAAACATCATCGTTTTGGGCCTTGATTGAACACGAAGCCGTGCATAGTCAAGATTTAAGCCCTGTACACACTGAATGTGAAATTGATGTTGAGGACTGTCGTGCTGCACGCGCCACACCGTCGTGCGACTTGCATGAAGAACATTTGATGCAGCACGGGCGCCTGTCATTGGAACACTATAAAAATGTTACAGAATAGCGTCCTCCTTCTGTCTGTCTCTTCTGTTCGAAGGCGGCCTGTGGTAAGTCTTGCACCGCAAAATGCTCCTGTTTCACGCAGTCTCCTAAGCACGGCTGAGAATGTTTGATGTGCTGACACATGTTCATTGGGATATATTTCTCTTTACATTCTGGCTGCTCTCCTAGATTTTCAATTCACCATATCGTAAACTAGGTGCACATTTGTAAGTTCACTATTTGATAGCTGATCCATTGTCGTATGTACGTACGTAGATATGCTGCAGACCGACCGCTCAGTGTTAACGAATGCCCGAAATGAAAATTTTTCTCCGCCGTAAAGTGAAGTACGCCGTCAGTACAGTAAATCGCACTTCTTATAATATAACTCTTGATAGATTTAAAACGAAACACTTTCTGACAGGCCTCTATAGAGTGAAATACGAGTATGCTTTTTTTCACTGTAAGGAATCGTAGGTGGAAATATGTTCAAAGAATTCTGGGACTACCTTCATATTAATTAATGAAGGTAATAGCGGGCCACTCCCCTGAAGCAAAGCATGACTGTCCTTCTCGTACTTCCAAAATCAACAATAATTTCACAGGTTTGTAAAAAAATATCGTCCATGAATAGGTAGCTACGTCATGTGACAGCCGTACCGTGATACCGCTCAACTGGTTGCACTTACGGTTTGCGCAAGTCCTTCAAATGTGATGAGACAATGGACCTTCGTATATCAGCGCTCAAGTCCTAAGAGTAGAAATAGAGTTCCATTCTTGACTAACCAAAGCCAATGACTTCGAATGTCGATACTCGTTAATTGATCAATGCTTTACAAAGGCTGGTGACGTGCAGACCGCTGGCAACAGTAAGAGTAGATCTAACCGATGGTTAAAACATCGCACATCATCTTATCAACCAGGTCACTGTAGCGTCAAAATACGCAGTGACCAAAGAGTAAAGGTGTACAGTGATTGGTATAGTAACGCAGGCTGAGCTCAGGAGCTTTAGCTTTTCCGGAAGGTCAGTGATAGCTTTAGTTTCTCTAAGCACTATTTCCGATCAAGTTCAGGCGTTCATCATAAGCTGCGTTACTGTTGAGGCAGCTTCAAATTTAAACCTGCTCTTGATATTAGCTTATTTCCATTGGAATTGTCCCACTCGCTGACGTCTTAATTCTATCAACAAAATCTACGCTGATTCGCACAAAAAAAAAAATATATATATATATATTCGCTTCCAGTAGCCAATCCAAACACTTTGGTAATTTTTTTATCTCTCTTTTTCTACGTTTGCGCATAGACGAATTATTTCAACGAGTGAGACGGTTCTTTATGAAAATAATAAAAACAACTACTGCATGAATAGGATTACAAATCCCTAAATTAATGGAAAACAAAGTTTCGATACTTGATATACATTTATTTTCTATACCACAAAATAAAGCGTGAAGTCAACACAAGAGACAGACAGCACACTGACTGAATATCTGCCAGATAATGTTTGTGACCCCGAATAACACAAATCTATTCGAAAACCTTAGGCTTTAATTCGATAATCATGGGAATAATGTCGAATAATCGGCAAAAAAAAATTTTCGATTGGGAAGGGTTCTTAACTATTTGTTAAGTTCGGCGAATATTTTTAATTGAATGTCCGAAATATATGCGGGATGGTATATAGCTATATATTTCTTTTTATGAAAGAAAATACTGAGACGCATACAGTATGTCTGCAGCCGTGCACGGTTCTGGGGCCAGTTGGCTTTTATCTGCAGCACGATCCAGTGCGTGTGTGGGTTACCCAGTTAGTAACTCCATCCCTACAATGCTAACCTCCATAGATTCTCCTGGGGCATAATTCGCCCGTATACTGTTAACTTGGGTACTTATTTGCGAACTACAGTATTTAACGTTAGTTATCTATATATTCTAACAATCCCCTTAATTGTCAAAATTAATCCAATCTTGTACCTGTAGTTTTATGCACACGGAACGTACTCATATAGGTTCACACGAATGCCAAATGAACTGTACGCGTGTTTGTTTGCTGTGTTTGTAGCCACAAAAGAAAGTGACCCGCTCTTTGATTTCTCATTCACTTTAAAACTCCAGACATTCGAAACTTTACCAGTAACGCTTGCTAATCCGTATGGCTTGACGACAAAGATTTTAGTGGATCGCGTTATAGCACAAGGAGACAACAAAACACTGAGACGCTGAGTTGAGAGAACACGTTCATTAGGCTGTCGTGTGCGCCAGACTTTAAGGCCGCTCCACACAAGAGTCTTTTCAACGTATTCTTTACGCTAACTGTTCGAATGTGTTGTTTTGTCGTTCAAAAAAGCAGAATCATGCGCAACTTTCAGAATTGTAAATGAATGCTAATATGAAAAGATATCAGAAACGCTTCAAGTAACTCCAGGTGAAAACAGTTGACTTGACAGGTAACAAGTTAGCAAATGTTTTTGTTAGACACGTAATATGTGTTTACGAGAAAAACAACATATCAACGGAACATTGGATAAAAGAACACTTTCAAACGATTAGCTAGCATGTGAGATCTTGAGGATCAAAACAGAAATGTACAAAAGAATGACCTAGGTAGCTCAAACTAGTTCATATAGTTCGCTGATAAATAAACAAAAAAATCAGTACTTAGTGACAAAAACAAAGATGCGTCGCTGGTGAGATTATTGCTAAAGTTTTCTTTCTGTTGCTATCTACTTCCTTTGCATTTTGCTACTAGTGTTCGGGCGACCTGGTTGTCAATTAAATGCCTTTTACTTCTATAGAAATGCACATTCATCTCCTCAAACTAAATTACCATTTCAACCATCGCAAATTAATGCTCAAAAATATACTTCGTTTCTTTCATAGGCACAAGTTTTAGCACTTCCTTCAGTAACCTTTTACTATCACTCTCCTTTCCAGAGTCTGATGCATTACTTTTAAACGATGACGAGTTTACAAGGTAAAAAATAAACTACTAGAAAAACGGCATACAATTCCAGAGAATACGATGAGATCATAGAAGTGAATCTTACCCTAACCGAATTCTAAAGCTACTCCAAAGTAACTTTCATTCCAGAACGATTATAGGAATGATGACAGGGAAACCACCTTTAGTTGAAGAAATCTAAGCCACTAGCACTATGTCTATGTACCCGCGAAGGGTATCCAAAGGGTACAGAAGGGGGCGCTTCCCTTGACAAGGGCATTTCCAGACCCTACTCTCCACAGTAGCTTTAATTCCAGAACACATCTCTGTCTTTTGTCACGATTATCGATTAGTTCACAATTCACCCGGGGAACTTCAAGCGTTTTTCACATTCACGCTACCACTCTATGTGCATTCGCGTCTTTTTCCTTAAACCAATTAATTAGAATTGAATTGGCAGGGCACTACGGAACTCAGACACCTCACATCCTCACTATACCACAGTCGATTGGCGTACTGATCGCTTGCGACTTGCAACACAGCATTGCCGCGCCGAAAAGCACCAAAAGCGTATGTACTTCCCAGTCAACACGCAGCGCCCTCTAGCTTCGGCGCTATTCTTCTGCATCCCTTGATGAAAATACAGATGCTTCTTGCGACAACAATAACAATAAAATTTCAAGCTACTAGTTGGTAACCAAGAGGGTAGAGCAGATATAAGGATTCTTTTCCCTTTGCCACTTTCAATGCCTAACCGGTTTGAGATTGCGTATACCAGAGGGCGTTGACGGAAGCTTTGAGCGTTAATAAACTATTTCAATAGGGTAGTGCATTTGGGATAATATTACGACATCTTATTTACTTGGAGGGGAGATTTTTCTCTATTATTGTAAGGCGTTATATCGGTTTTCTAATGCCTGAGCGAAGTCTAATTCCTAATTACGATTATTCTAAAAAAACGGCTTCACATCCTTTAAAAAGGTAGATGCAAAGCTTTCGTTTATGATTTGAAAGACACGATTGCTCGTCGAAGACACTTCATAATTACAATTTAACTTCAGTTTTTGATGAACTTTGCACAGTATGAGTTCAACGCTGTGTATTTAAACAGCTCTTTCGTTTTGACTTGTAGTATATTAACTAAGCATAAATTCACAGCCGGGGTACTAGACTCTGACTCTCGAACCACTGTCATTGAAGACAAAAGACGGTTTTCAGTGTAGCATCTGTTACTTTTCCTTACGATTACTAGGACAATTTGATGCATAATTACTTGCTGTGACCATCTGAACTATGTGTAAGGACAGCGAATGACGTAGAAACTACCTAACTTATAATTAAGATGAAATTATTGGCGAATAATAGAGATCAGGAAGTTTATGGAGGAAAAAACTCTACGGGAACTAGTATTATTATTTCAGTATCATATAACAGTGGATGGGTTTTCTTTAACCCTTTCGGTACTGACGGCATCGTCAGATGCCGCATCAAAATTTTGATCATTAAAACCAGTGCGTTATTTCTTTCTCTCGAAATTTGGACAACATATTTAACAACCCGTCTGATGTCAGGGATAGTATTTTATTTACGACTGAACTAAGCTGTAGGTGAGCTCAAGTGACTACAATGATAGTTTCTTCTATGAGCTTCTTTTAGAACCTCATAGCAAGAACGGAGTTTTCGTAGAAAAAGGGTTAAAATAACTAACTTTCTCCATCCGACAACTTGCTTTATGTTCGTGTATTTCGTGTGAGTTTCTACACCTGAACGGTTGGAGTATAAAGGCCGATTCGCACAAGGGTCACATGAATGAGTTTCGTCAACTAATCGTTAAGCTGGGCACTCAAAAGAACGACCGTATGGCTGCAAAAAGTTTCAAAAATGTTAGCCATCCACTCAGTGGGCTCAGCCAATGCTATAACTGTGTATGTACCAAAAGATTTAGAGTGTTGGCCATTAGTTCAGCTGGATAATGTCGCTAGAAAAGTAACCCATGTCTCTTGTAATTTAAAGGGAAACTTTGGAGGAAATTAACACTGAGAAACCTTTGTAATTAAATGGTTACAGCAACGCACTCGGACGCTGACGTAAAGAAAAATTTGATTTGACTATTCTGAGAGCCTCTTCCTCCCCCCTCTAGAAATAAATAACATAGGCGATCTCCCAAAATAAAGCTCCTGAAATCAATACCACTATTGAGAAATGACGACACAAGGTTGATTTCAGATGTAGTAAGTAACCCTAACATTTCATAGAAATAAAAGGCTCTGGCCAAAAAACGAGAAGAGAACAGTGACAGCTACATCGATGTTAAGGAATGAAGTGCACCATTACTGAAGGGGTCTGTTGATTATCATTTTAAGTTATGGAGACAGCTTTAAGTCAGAGAAAAATGGAAATATCGATCGTGAGAAATGAAGAACTTCCCTGATGTTGGGACATCAATAATTCATGATTGTTGAGAAATAAAAGGCGGAACCAGGTTAATGACGGGGCAGTGTGGTGGCAATTGCCCTAGGCCCCCTGCCAAGAGCGTGCAATCCAGACCAAAGTAAAAAAAATCATCAAGAGGAAAAACGAACAATGGAAAAATAACTCCAGACAGAGATATGTTTCAGGATCCTAGTCATGGATGTGTCCAGCAGTGTCATTATGCCCAATATGGGCATTTACTGGCATTAATTTTGTAGAAGAAAGTGTTCTCAGGGAATTTTAAGCCAATCTCCTCCATAGGTATACACAAAATTGTGGTAGGAGTACCTATATTTCGTTTATAAGTCACATCAATACCATGATAGTTCTGGGGTCCCCAGCTCAATTTGTCCCTAGGCTCCTTTGGTCGAGAACCCCCATATCACCCCCACAAGTAACCCTGCTTCAGGCTTCCTTGTGTTAAATCCGGCACCGGTATAAGGCATTGTATGTTATGACACAGCTTAGAAACAGAGCATATAATTCATAAGAAATGATAAGCAGGTCAGTAGTTACTTTTGAACCGTGGACTAATCTACAAAAGTTTTAGCTATAATCAAGATTATTTTCTAACACTGATGTAAGTAGTGTCGCTATGAACACATACGGGTAGCGAACTGGTATCAAACAGCCATAGCACACGCAGTGGCAGTGATTGGTTTTATCGGCGGCTTTCTTAAATATTTATCAAAGGTTCGGCTAATGTATGGGCTGCAGATAGTATATACATTACTAAAGTAGGAAAAAATATCAGCTGTTTTCAACAGCCGTCTAAATTCCTACCGAAGTGCTAAGATGTTTGGAAAACTCCCAAAGAGAGGCCTTACTGGCGCTTGGCCACGCCCTGCATAGCGCTATATGTGAACTGCACACAAAAGGTGTTATTTCAAGACCATAACTGCTCTCATATTCAAGTGCGAGGATATTTGACAGCTCCAATTCAAGCAAAGTCTAACAATATAAATTGGTCAGATTAAAGTTCCGTTGTTAATAGTCAGATGAGAGCATTAAAAGTCATTAACATACTGAAGATGCTCCAGTCGGTCGACAAATGCGAAAATATGGTGGCAACAGGAAACTGCATCAGTTTGTACCAACAGGTGCTGCAGAAAAACCGGCGGCAGGAACAATGCAAAAAAAGGAAACAATTTTTTAGTATCTTCTGTGACATCTTCGCTTCGCGCCTTAAGAACGCAAAACCATCCGTTTCTGTTCTTGTACAATATAATGTAGGTAGTTTATCACGTAGTAATTGCGTAGTTCAACTTGTAATGTTAATTTTGAATGCTTCGGAGCTTCTTGTACGATATTACGATACACCACAAATAATGTAGTGTATAGTTCCAATTATAGCTGACCATGGATTTTTTAATGATTTTCATTGTTTCACAGTACATTTTAATACTCAAATTCGTATCATTTCTCATCCACCTACATGTTAAATCAAGAGCACAATGCAAATTGTATCATTAAGGGACTCTAAATTACTGTTAAGTGTGCCGAAAAATGTTAGCCCAAGAATTTGCCCTCTGAGAACAACAGTACCGTATCGTGTTCAGATGGATTTCATAAATGCTAGAATTATCATCACATATTCATTTAGATTCAGATCCTCTTTCTCACTTTTCAGGTTGAGTGCAATACGACACGAAAGTTATTGCAAATTTAGACCGCAACAAGTACTTGTTGTGGTCTATGGCAATGCTTTAGGCTACGTCTGTAAACTAACATTTTTTACAGGCCAATTCTCCTTGGATCGCTGGCAATATTCTTCAATTAAGAAGCTGTGTGAACTGGAAGCTTCATACGCGACTTGCTAACAAAAGCAATCGAGAGGACCTGGGAAATATTGAAAAGGGTCGACAAGTTGCACTGCCCATTAGGTAGGTGATAACTTTTAAACTATACAGTTCTGAAGAATTGTTCGATTCTATTTAGATTGACTTCAGCTTTCATAATTCAAGGCAAACGTGACAAAAATACGAAGTGAAAGGATATTTCACAAGGATAGTATACTCAAAGCGAAAAAAAAAATCAGGAAGCTTCTCTGAACTGACGAGTTTATGTTATGCGTAACTTAAGCCTAAGCTCACACGCCATTCATATCAGCACGTTCACTCATCCAATCGTCCGAATATATTGTAGCGTCGTTGTCAGCACAACTTTGTTTACGCCACAGATAGATTCTAAAATGTTTACCGTCAAAGCAGTTTCCTCGTCAAGTGTCACCTGGAAGGTTACAAATATCTCTTCAAATTTGGAGTGAATTAAAATTCAGAAAACAATGCACTGTTCTGCTATTTCTAGGGCATAATAACACGTTAGACTGAGTGGATGAGCGAACGCATTGATATGAATAATGCGTGAACTGGCTCCGAGTCTGATAAACTAGACAAGAGTCTCTTACAGCAAAAGTAAGCAAATGGTAACGAGCCACCTCTGATGCCTCCTCCAAGAGAAGAGGTTGGATCCACAAGTAGACGTTTTGTATTTGAGCTCGGGAACCAAAAAAAAATATTTATTTATACATAAAATATATTGTGACAGCAAGCAGGCTCTGAGGGCGGTTTGATCATATCTGATTTCATCCCCCTAGGTTTTACTAATGGAGCTAGCCTAAGTAGAAAATTACCATAAACTTTATACCGAGTGACACAGCTGAGCTTGAGCAAAGAGTCTAATCTCTTTGGCTTGAGACTGGAAAACCCAGGAAGCAAAGAATGCAACGGGAGGACTCAATAGGACTAAAATAAAACTTAGCTGTGACCGCACGTAGCAAATTTGCATCACATCGACGAGTCGAAGTATTTGAGTGTGGGACCTCACTCACCACAGGCTTTCATAGGTTGTTTTCTTGAACATATCACCGTATTTTTTTTTTCTTAATTTCATTCAATCTCCCTCTTATGACTGGCCAGCTACTTGAGTTGCAAAATACTGTAAGATGTTGTCGTCAAGTACAGAAAATTCGAGCAATAGAATAACTGTTACTGTGGTTTCTCTCGCGTACAGAATTGGCTATAATGGTGCTTATATACTGTATGTTGGTAAGGAATAAATATATTCTATGAAAAGCACTGTGAACTGAATATAAAGTGTAAATAAGGCTTTAATTAAGAAAAAGAAGTTAAATCAAGTCGCCAAAAGGGACCAAATTCGGCGCTAGTGCTGTGAAAGTTTCCATCAGCATGCACTGTAATTTTTTATAGATAATTGCTAAATTAGTGCATATTCTCGTAATGCATTTATACTCTAGACATTGATTTCACAATTTAAGACGATTTTTCTGGTTAAATTAGTTAAAATACTCCTAGGCTGCTCAGCCATAGATTCGTCGATGATGACGTCACTTTTTAACGCTAATTTTTCGTACGTCCTCCCGTTACGCTCTTTGCTTCCTGGGAAAACCCGTATCGCGATAACCGATACCAAAATATCCGTTTCCCGATAACCGATGGTCGATAACTTATTAATAAATTTATCACCGATAGCAATAATCGTAACCGATAAACCCAAAATTTTCATATTAGCAACCCGAGATTCCATAAAAGTTAAGGTAAAGCAATCCAGAAATGCGAAACTATATTGAAATGATGTACTAATATGATATTATTATCGTTGTCACGTCACCATGCTCGTGATAGCCTATGTGAACTTGGGGGTAGTGATTTCTTTCCTGGCAGACAACCCGTTATGGCACTGGTATGTGTCTCAAAAGCTTTCAAGGCCTGAATCTATTCAATTTTCTGTTATTGGCGTATAAGTGCATATAGACCAAGAGACGAAATTTTACCTGCCGTACCTACTTTGAAAAGATCTAAGAAGACAAACTCGCCTCATGTCTCATCTTCGCCATATAACTCTCAAAGCGAACTAAATTCTATCCATATGTGTTGACTTGAGCTTGTACAGCCTAAAGCGTTGTGAAGAACACTTCACATACTGTTATTCTAAAACCAGTCATGTAGAATCTATCATACGAGCATGTTTTCGTTGGTACAGTTCTTCATCGCTGAAGACACTTTCGTTAATAATTATAATTTGCTCGTGAAAGATATATAACTACTAGCTTAACGGAACATTAAATGAGCGTTTTCTGCTTCTCTAACGCTGAGCAGGGCAACCTTCCATTTCTGTCCGTGATGTGGAAAAACTTGTTCCGTTTCAGCAGCCACTAGGAAGTAGCTACATAGCCTACCACTCACCGGAGTAGCAGTCGTTAACATTGCCGGCAAAATTTTTGTACTGAAGCTGAATTATATTGTTCCTGCTTGTGGTACGGGTTTTGTTTGCTATAAACATTCCTCATACCTGCAGGATTGATCTTCCATTAAATCAACGAGAATTGAATCATGATGTGTTTTTGAGAGCGAAATTTCTTTCCTGCAAGCAAAAGGTTGTCAGGGAAATAGCACCTGCAAAATATATTCTTTTTCAGTCTTAAGTATTAACCAGGAGTGCGCAGTTCCTGTTGTTTCCTGGACACCAGCAGTAGAACCATGAGGATTAAAATTTGGCGCTATTTTTCAGCTGGTGGGGGAAGGGGTGGTGACAGCAAGCTCTTGCTATTTTTCATCAACTGTAGGAGCTGCAGATATTGTCCATCCTGACTAAATTCTAGATTTGTATTTTTTTTTATTGGAGTTGACAAATAAAGCACTCTGTATCCATGTCAATAACCGCCTTAAGTTGCCGCCAGTCTTGAACATTATTTTTTAACAGCAGGTTCGGAGAGTCAACTTAGTTATTGTGATTCACTTAGTGGCTGGTCTCATGCAGGCCATTTAATTGCGGCAGACAACTGGCTGTCAGCGGCTACAACCATTTCCAAGGGCAGCAGCCTGCACCAAAAGGGTGCTGAGATTCACTCCTCATATTTATTCCGAGAAACAGAAATGGATCTATGAACGTACGTATGGGCGATAGTGCGTGCATAATAATATTATCTTGGAGGAAATAAATAGAAGTGAAGACGACATAAGCCCTCAGCACTGGGACTAGACAATTTACGGTGTATCTTTATCATCTTTTAGGCAGCTTTCTGATGATCGCTGCTCTCGTAGTCACTGTAGATATTAAACATAATTAAGCAGTTTAAAGCACATCAGCCACGTAATGAAGCACGGTCTGGCTGGTGACAAGGAGGTTTACTAATTCTTCTTGGCCTTGGTTCACGACGGGACAGAAACTTAGGGCGCTTGGTAGTGATGGGGCGAATATCCGCATCTGCGGAACATCCGCACCTCTTTGCATCTGTATCTGCGGCTGCTAAGATGGTATCATCCACAATCGCATCCTCGGATGTCAGAACTGTAAAATCAGCAGCAAAGGAGGAGTAGATGTGCAGGTTTATCACTGTACATTAATCTCATCCATAGTGCTGAAAACTGCAAATTCTCACTTGGATTGAAATGTGCGCAAGCGCTATCCCTGTCAACAAAACACCATCTAAGTTTTCTTCCCAAGTGTCATACAAACTGCCGTCGCGAGAGGGGGTGTATGTATTTGTGGTGGAGCGAATATCCGCATCCGCGGAACATTCGCACCTATTTTGAACATCCTCATCTGCATTTGCGTCCGCGGATATCGAGATGGTAACATCTGCAATTGCATCCTCGGATGTCAGAACGCGTAAAAATCCGCATCCGTGGATGTCTAAAAAATGACATCCGACCTATCACTTGCGCTTGGTAAATTAGATGCCGTGTCCATGCACTAAAGAACTAAGCATGTACAATGCACTAGAACTGCTGGATATTTTTTACAACTAAGACAGTTCAAGATCAGCATGAATTTACAAGTTTTAAAGCTAAATGGCATACTAACATACACCCCGTGCCACGCTATTAGCTTCACTAATTAATTTAAAATTAAATGTATTAAAAATTTTAAACTTTATGCATAGACCGCAACAGTAATTGACTGTTAGGTCCAAAAGTGGCCTCTGACGCTGGCGGCCTAAATGGGAAAATTTGGATTATCTTAAGAGCTATTATGAACATTGCTAGACACGGTCATACAAGCACAGTTCATTTACTACAGATAGTTACGTCAGCCTTAAGGGAACACCCTTTCGCTTAACCTCAGCCAATCAGCGACCGCTGTGACTAGCGTCAATTTCAGCCAATGGGCGACTGCTACGTCACTCTGCTGGTGTAAACAAATGAGGACGCGAGCGGCGGCTCCTTGTACTGCAGTATACCAGAAAGGCTTT
Source organism: Parhyale hawaiensis (assembly GCA_001587735.2). Classification (NCBI taxonomy): domain Eukaryota; kingdom Metazoa; phylum Arthropoda; class Malacostraca; order Amphipoda; family Hyalidae; genus Parhyale; species Parhyale hawaiensis. The sequence continues at coordinate 23,812,474 of LQNS02278160.1, forward strand.
CTCGCAAATTGTTTATCATTTATAACCTCAAATTGGAACTACCAATACAGGCCATACACTTAATAACGTAAGTAAAGGAAAATAATAGACAATAGATTTGATGTAATATATTGCTTATTGATTTTCAGTGCCATAAAAAGAACTGAAAAATCATCTGAAAATGTCTGCCTAAGTTGAAGCAAATGTTTGTGGGTAATAGAATGATTCGCATGAGTTTAAAAAGCTAAAACTAAACTTTTTTCGTTCACCAAGAAAATTTTGCATTACAGCAAGTTATAAAGTAGAATGGTATATTCACATGAAAAGCACAATAAACTGCAACTGAATAATTTTACCAACGTTTCTATAATAAACAATCGCGACACACACTTAAAAAATTCCATTGGGTTGCCGCCAGCATCAGACCTAAGAGTCAAGTACTGTTGCGGCCTATGCTTTACGTAATTTTTGTATAAGAGTCCTGCGCTTATGACAACACTTTTCACCAGTTTTCGTTGTTGTCGGTGTCTTCCTTGGCAAGCTATTACACGTATTGTGATTTCCAGGTGTGCCACGAAATAGCAGCTGAAAGACTTCGTTAGAATGGGCAGACACAAAAGTCTTATTGATACAGAAAGAGCTACCACAGTGAAAGATACGGCTAACGACATTCCTCCTGAAGTGATAGCACGCTCCATCGGCCACCATGTTGACACTGTGAAGCTATATATGGCAGACCCATCGTCTCGAAAAATTCGATTAGATTGTTTAGTGCAATAAACAGTGACTACCCGCGACCTTCGTTCCATGAGAGGGCAATTGCTTAAGAAACAACGACAAACATCGGGAAAACTTTTCGCTGCAGCTAATCTGTCAAGTGTGCAAAAAAAAAAAGACGTCGGCTGCTACGGTACATGGGTATAGAACCTTAAACGTGAAAAACAATCTCCATTTACTCCACGACCCAAAATATTACAGTTCCATGGGCTCAACAGCAAATGAAAACAAAAATGAATCACATCATATTCACAGATGAAAGTTGGGTAACTCTTGATTTACCTGACGAATGGGGAAAGAAGGGTGGATTAGGGTAAGATCGCCACTTGCGTTTCTGTCGCTAACAGAGAAGCGGAGGCATAAAAATTTGGGCGATTATATTTGGGAATAAAGAAATTAACCTTTTCGTCTACCTGATGGCATAAAAATGACTTCGGCATACTATCAACTTCTTGAATTAACTTTACCTTTGTTTAAAAAAAAATCAGCAAATTGGGATGAGTAAAACATTTTTTCAACCAAGGAGTTTCAAAAATTTCAGATCAGTTCTCACTTTAATAAAACGCTTAGACACTTTTTCCAAAGTTCTAAAAGCTAGTTTTTGATCATTCCCTATTTTATTAAAACAATTGTTGAGTAAAACAAACACAGGCTATATAAAAGGCGATGTTTCGGCAATCAACAGATGCCATAGTCAGGCAAATTAAAACCTGAAACAAATGAAAGTCAACATGAATGAACGTACACGGAAGATTTCATATAGATAGCATTTTAAACAAAAACAAAGGCTCTACTATGCATGGGTCCTATCACGATGGAGGTTGAAGCAGAACTGGGGACGAACTAGCCGATGGAAAAGTATTTAATGGAAAGAAGCGGATGCTACTGGAGGTGCGTGGCGATGCTACTGGTAGAGGTTGAGAAAGTTCGAAAATTCGTTGTATGTGACATTAATTGCCGAAAGTGCTAGTCTAATTGTTGAAGCCTCCATGAATTCTAACGACATCGTGTCCTGAGATGAATGCAGTTCAGAAAACGAGGAGAAGAAAGTTGCAGCTGAGGGCGGTTCTTTTTGGTGTTCATCACGGAAGTGTTTGTGAATACTGCTTGCGGCGTAGCGATGTTGCTTGCACCGCCTCTCGAGCACCCAGGAGGTGTGGCCTACATAGCTGGCCTGACAGTCTAACTGTGGTCACGTAAATTTATAGACGATCCCCGGGCGCTCGAGCTCCGCGTACTTTTGTCCGATTGCTGAAGAAGGCGGAGAGCTTTGATGGCTTGAAGTATGGATGCAGGGCTATTTTCTCGAGGGATCAGTGGGTTTAACATGCTCAGAGATTGTTGTTTTAAGGAAGTCAGCGTCTTTTTTGTAGGTGCTGAGGTAATGCAATTGTGCGTAGGAGTTTATGGTTTCGTGTTAGCGGTAGTCCTGTTCGAAGTATTTGTTCATTATTCTCTTAATGATTTGGTGAAGGACAGTTAGTGGAAACCCATTATTGATGAGAACTTGCTTTACTCTGAAAATTTCTGTAGTGCATGTATCCCAGGATGAGAAGTGATGTAGGGCGCGGTGGATGAGCGTCTTGGCTATGGATTTTTTTTTATTCCAGCGGCACATGGGAAGAGAAATGTACATATGTACATGTCAGTATCTGTTGATTTGATGAAAACTGCGGTGGAAAAGCGGTTGTTCTTTCGTTCCAATTTTATGTGTCGCAAAAAGGTTAGAATTTGAGAGCTCATTTGAAGTAAAGTAATTTTAATTATAAAATTCAATGTAACTATATCAAATGGCCAATTCTCATGCCTGCCTGATGGCAACATCAAAAAATTCCGGAAGTGACTAGGCGCGCGAAGTGTGGCGAACCTTCTGGCTCGTTGTGCCGCGGTCCGGACTGTTTTTGTAATGTGTTCCTAAAAGCGAAAATGAAGTTCGTTAAAACGTGCATCATTATTCGAACGCCCGCACAACGAATCTAAAACCCACCATATACAAGCTTTGAAGGTAAGCATGCAGAGGCAGAAGTTGTCGTTAATTTTTTGTTTTACTTTTAATTTGTTCCTGATTTGCCACATATATCCACAAAATGAAATATATTGTCGATCATTTCTTCATGCGTGAAGTTCAAGACTGAGTGGCTTTGTAACCTGCGTTTAAACCAGCTAAGGTGATTCGAGCTGGAAAAGATGGCTAGAATGTCATGTCTGTAGTAGTAGTAGTATTTTGGGTTGGATGAGCGATCTTGGGAAAGTAGTTGAGCTACTAGATTAGACATGTAGCGATTTCTGGGATAAATTTAGTGCTGAGAAGAGCAAAGTTCTAGTAGTAAACTCAGCAGCAGAGGATCAAAATAGAGTCTGGCAGCTTGGGGGTCGGGATATAGGGCGAACGAGAGACTACAAATATCTAGGTGTATGAGTGGATGAGCTAAAACTAAAAATGAGAAAGTAAGCAAAGCAAATGAATGGTTGAGGCGACTGTGTAGTGAGGCCCGCTTAAGGGCTTGTAAGTATGAAATTCTGAAAGAAATCTGGAAAGTTGTGGCTGTACCAAGTGTGATGTATAGTATGGATGTTGTACCATGGAGTTAGAGTGATATCAGCAAACTAGAAGTGATACAAACAAAGGTTGCTAGGGCAGCTCTCAGTACACCAAGATGGACAGCAACAGAGGCACTCAGAGGGGATATGGCATGGATCACATTTAAGGAACGCATGATGAACGGTATACTGAACTATAAAGTACGACTGAAACGGATGGATAGTCGAAGGTGGGCTAAGAAGGTGCTCCTGTGGAATGTCTGCAAGAGCAAATGGGAAAGAGTGTGTAGACGTACAGTTGATGTTATTGGCCTTCAATGTTTATCTGATTTCACCTAAGCCGATCAACTATTCATGTCTGCCTTTGATGTAAATAACCTATTCACCAATGTTCCACTACAAGAAACTATCGAAATTTCTCTTACTAAATTATTTTATAGCTTTCCAACATTAATGATTCTTACTCGGAAAATACTAAAAAAAAAGGCTGGAGTAATTCTTTCTTCATTTTCGACGGTAAATATTGTAAACGGATGGATGGGCTTAATTGCTACTGGGCCCAACGTTTGCCCAGAGAAGTGCAGAATTGGTTGAACGATTGTCCAGAGAATTTTAAGACTGCATTTTACAAGCGATTTATTGACGAAACTTCTGTACTTTTTTAAGAATGAATCCCACGCAGACCTTTTTCTTGAATATTTGAACTCTCATCATTATAACATTTGGTTTACTAAAGAAAACGAATGAAACAACCGGTTGTCTTTCCTCGATACCTGTGTGCAAAGAATAGGCAATAAATTTCAATGTTCTGTATACCGCATCAATAAATTTTCAGGATTAGGTACTAGCTTTTTTAGTTTTTGTTTGCATAATTTTAAACTGAATGGTATCCGCACTCTAATTGCTAGGGCATACAAAATTTGTTCGAACTATCAACTGTTACACCAGGAATTTGAGTTTTTACGCTGCTTCTGGATTAAGAATGGGTTCCCTATCTCGCTTAAAGAGAAGTGCATCAATAAGTTTTTGACCAAAGTATATGAACCTCCCTCCCGTAGTCCAATCTTGCCATCAACAATGCTTTTATATTAAACTTCCTTTTTTCGGGCATCAATCTATGAAAATGAAAGACGATGTGCAATCTCTTATCTGCAAATTTTTTCCACAACTCAATACACATATAATTCTAGCAAATAATTTCACCACCCAGGCAACATGAAAATATAAGTGGAACATCCCCTGAACAATCTTGACATTCCCTACACATCGCACATCCCATAATGATGCAAAGAGAACATTCCATGCTGCTTCGCAAATTACCTCATCAATATCTGATGTCAGTCGAATNCCTACGGGATATTCCCAAAATAGTGCAAAAAACAATATCCATGAGATATCGCGTTCTAATATCTAGCGAATGTAGACTGACGAAGTTCCAGGAATACCAAGGGAATAAAAAATGTTACACGGGCATTGGTTCTTTGGTTATAAAGATAAACTGCCTCCTGCAATGCGAGCGTCCCTTGTGTACCAATTTTGTTGGTCCCGTTGTGAATTACGGTACGTGGGCTCTACCTGCCGTACCCTTACGACCAGGGTCACCGAGCATGCGGGCCGTAGTTTTAGGAACGATGTTCCCCTTTGTTCTCCTTCCCAATCCTCTGTACGAATACTGCAGTGTTCCAGTTTCTATAGAGAATTTAAAATATCAGCAACTACTTCATGCGTGTCTGACCTTTGAATTTTGGCGTCCCTTTATGTTTTCAAATTGAAACCGCAGCTAAATGATACTCAGAGCGCGCTTCCTCTTGGCATAGCTACTACATAGCACACTTTGCACGTTATTTTATTTCTTGTTTTATCGGTCCTCCTTCTCCTAAGTAAAAGTAAAAATTAGGTTAAAGTATAAGCATTAGATAGTTTTAGTTAGGTTTGCAAAACTGCTTTTCCAATAAACTGACTTTGTTAGAATTAATTTTGTAATATTTGTTTTCAGAATTCTATTCGCTGATGATGAACAGATTGTTCTAAACGGTCGGTTTTTTATTCAATGGTTGGTAGTAAACTTTTGATAAATGTTACGGACAGCTATTTGGCTCCTACTTTTTATTTGAGGCTTCGCAGCGTTAATACTGGTAAGATTTTAGATCATGTATTATTTAGAGCTGACCAGCCACTCTATGGTGGCAAAACACGTATTATTAAGAGCTATGCAGGTATATCGATTCAAAGATATGATGTTGCCGGTTGCACATCACCCTGCTACTGGAACTGGCAGATACAGTCGACATTTGAGCTTTGATTGCGACACAAATTGCGACTTGTTGGGTTACCGGTGTAGCAATCTAAAGATATGATGTTGCAGGTCTGCCCATGGCCTGATGCACATCACCCTGCGAATGGAATTGGAATAAGCACCGGTGACCCAGAAGTGCTGATTGCGACACACTCCAGCAGCTGATGTAGTATGACGTCATAAGTATCTGCGATACCGATATATCACAATATTTTAATTGAATGAAAAATATGCAATATTTGTATTGTAATAACTTATTGCGGGTAATTCAACGCGATAAAACCCACCTAGGCCGAGTGGAAACAGCCAGAAAATTTAACAGAATTTAAAAATCCGTAGAATTTCATCACAGCGGAAGCGGAGCTGAGAAGAGGCGCGAAATTTGTGCATTGGCCTTGAGAGGAGTGTTAACCGCAGTGACAGCCTACCCCATTAGGTAAAGAAACCGCTGGGAGTGTCTGAGGAGAGTCTTGTTTGGAGTTCTGTAGTGACCAAGGTGGCGAACGGTTGTCTTTACGACGTCCGCCATAAGTAAGCACAAAGAACTGATATCAAATTTTGTACATCACTAAAGTAAGCTGCAAGTGGTGCAGCGAAGCAATAGCAATGAAAAAGAACAAGA
>LQNS02278160.1:23837358-23847978 GCA_001587735.2 Parhyale hawaiensis
ATAATGAGAGGCATTGGTTGTTTTCTTCTCTCCCTGCCCTCAAGGTTTTTGGGAGAGAGACTCGTGCTGCGTGCGGAGCGCACTCTTTCACTTTGGAGGCTGTCATATGTCGAACTAATCAGTTCTGTCAGTGCTTCGTGCCCTAGTCGGCAAAAGTTTGGAATTTGTTGCCTGCATCGGCTTTTGGTCGTGTTGGCCTGCAGGCTTTTAAGTTGATTGTTAATGGTTTTTTGCTGGATTTCCTTTAGCAGCGTTTTGGGCTTCCCGGTGTTGCAAATGCTTCATTTGGGTTGTATTACATGTCCGTGGGAGTTCAAGCGTGAAGTTTTAATAATAATAATAATAGTTCGCACTCGGCATCCATAGCGGGTACAGTACTCTATTTTAGGTAGAATTATTTCCATTGATTATCACCTATTCTTCGCGTGACGAGTATGTTTGCAAAGCCCATCAGCTCCATTTCTTTCTCACGGCGGAAACTCTAGCTACATGTTCTTCAAATGTAGCATCGTCTTGCATTCTCACGCCAAGGTTTCTTAAAACTTTCTTTCAGTTTCATGCTCAATGCCAATTCAATGCTTAGTTTTGTAAATTCAGAGTCTGGCAAGTAAAAACGTTTCCAATTTTTTGTGACACAATTGTTTCTATAATCGCAATTTGCCAACAGAGCCAATCATTCTAGAAGTTTTTTCTGGCCTATCATTTACTGCCTTAGTTTGCTGGCAAAAAAAAAAAACAAAAAAACAAAGACCTAAGCACATGATGCTTAATATTCGGCTTCCACTGGATTTTTTTAGGCAGTTTTTATTTGTGTACATTGCGAGCAAAATTTTAGAAATAAATTGCTTCTCAATCTGAACGCCAAAATGTAATTTTTCGGCAGTCACTGTTTTTCTTGGTAGAGGAGAGTCTAGTTTTCAAATTCCGGCTTTCTAAAAATTACCTCCGGAAATAAAATCGCAGTATGTAGCTATAGAGCTTTGGCTTGTTGAGTCTCAAGAGTATTTGGTTTGGGACTACAAAGCTCGAGCCAAAGTAGCGATACCAACGTTCATGTCCCAAGTGCCAAAGAAGTTATAGATCTAATGAGATCAGCTTGCCTCGATGGAACCGTTCCGATCGATGACACTGTGGCACTATTATAGACCCTAAAATTATTTATTAGGTAATTTCCTGCATGCACTTTCCTTGATAGTGAAAGTAACAAGTGCTAAGCCGTGGCTTCTTGCATTAGAATGGAACATTACTGACAGTCTTTGTTCTATTCGTCCTATTCTGAATTGCTGCTCCTTTCCCCGCTGATCCCTTGTGGGAACTCCTTCGGGTATGGGTTTCCCGTTGCTCTCGACTGGCTATGTGCCCATTTTCTTTTTGATTGTGTCTTCAACTACAGATTTATTTTATCCGACTTAGATCCAGTGTTGGAGAGGCGGAGATTTTAAGATCCGGGAGTCGGAGTCGCGGTTGTCCCAGGAGCCGGCTTATTTTGTTAATCCATTTTCTCATAGCGTGGTCTGTGTACAACAGTTCAATTAGCGCTAGTCTTACAAGCAGGAAAATTTCTGTAACGGCAAGTTTCTATTTACCTTTAAAGGGGCCAATTTTAAACATTATTCAGATTAGAGTTACGCTTAAAGGGATAAACATAGACTTATCGCCACAGAGATTTTTCTGTGTGTACGAGAAAGGAAAATGAATTATGAGAGATAGGGTTAACAAAATGGAACCGGAGTCTGTAGGAGTAGGGCATCATCGGTGTCCTAGGAGTCAGAGTCGTACTCAAGCTTGACTTAAGAGTCGGAGTCGTGCTTGGTTCGTCCCACTCCATAACCCTGATAAGAGGCGAGTGATGTCCTACGGGAAACAACTGCTCGACATTTGTACATTGTTTAATTTTCTCATATAGCCGTCTGACTGAGTTAGAATTTTCAGGACCAAAATATTACTCCATTCAAATTTAAATAATCCAATTATAAGAAGATCGGCATATTACGCAGGTGTGTATATTCTAAAGCGCGATTTAAATTGGTGACGTTTCAAAACTATTTACAAATTCACTATGTTCGATTGGAGAGCTGATGCTGAAGGTTGAAAACCAGACAGCTGGCTGTTGCTGAGCCTCGGCGAACGACCGTGTGCCGCCCCCCCCATTTGAGATGGTAGTTTACCCCCCCCCCCAAGAAAAAAGCCATGTTAGTTTCCCATACCGTACCCATAGCGAACGGTTTTAGTGAAATAAATAACATGCGCATTATTTCTTCATAGAATGAATCCGCGCGTCGGTTATTTCATCTAACTTCTGCATTATTTATTACTTAGAATGATACACGTGCTCGTTGTTGCAACGAACCTGTTCTCGGCGACACATAACCCTATTGATCGATTGATGTTGTGGTCTGTATTATAAATGCTGCACTTCCTATGAGATAATGATTATTATCGCCCATCTGGCAGCTGAGGTTATTGCCATAGCCTAGTAGGATTGTCGATATTTATTGTGATAGGTACTCGCCGTCCGAATCCGGCATGGCGTTAGCTTCAGTTTGAACCGGTGCATGGGTGCAAAGCAGCTAAGGATTACCATGGTAATTGTGTAATGATAAGTTGGGGTAATTTTTTGGATGATATTTTATGATGATTTAACCACTTAGGCCCGAAATTTAAATTTTTTTTGCCGCTCATCGTTAACTTATCGCTTTTCATAGTCAAATATTTTGAATAAATGGGAATTCTCTGCTTTTTTGTGGACATTTAGCACAGAACTTCACACGAGAAAGTTCTGCACATGTGCCGCATAGAAACTGCTGATCAAAAGTTTAAAACTACTTGAAAATATGAAAAATAACAAAGTTTAAGTGATAAATAAAGAAACTTCTTCGACTAGGGATCAGGAATTCGTACAGGTACAAGGTGAGACGGACAAAAAATACCTGCTGTAGCAATTTATAAAGAAATGTACATTTTTGTCAAATTATGAGATTTTCAGTCGATCTAAATTATAGGACCACAAACAGAAATCGTACGTACCCTTTCGACAAGGACGTTGAGTTGAGCAAAGTTTGAACTAAGTAATAAGTACCGCCTCCATTCTTGTTGATAACCTCAAAAATTCTTTGTAGCATACTACATAGAAATGAGGGCTTCCATGAGGGTTGCAGGAATGTTGTCCCAGATTCTAAAGATGGCATCTCGAAGTTCGTTTGGTGTCACAAATTGCTTACCATTTCCATAAACATCTCTCGCCATCCATCCCCAAAGGTTTTCTATTGGGTTTAATTTTGGCAAACATGCTGGATGACGTAAAACAGGGACCCAATTTTCTTGAAAAAAAGGTCATAGTCTCCTGGGCAGTGTGGACTACTGCATTATCTTGCTGGAAAAATCATCACCACTCAAACGAGGGCCCTCCGTAGACAAAGATGATCTTTGTAACATTTCGGCATAACCAGCTGTTGTTTGACGACCCTGCACCTCCTGAAGCTTCATTGCACCCCTGTAGGAAAAGGCGCGCACGGCACCATAATGGTGACGCTTGGAAAACATTTCAGGAAGCGTCTCTTTGTCATGGCAGTACCGTTGGAAGTCACCAGTGCCATCCAGATTGAACTTTTTTTGTCAGAAAACAAAACTTTAGACCACTTTCAATGTCCCATATTTGATCCTCTCGAGCAAACTGTAAACGGGCCACTTTGCGATGCGGAAACAACCGAGGACCTTTCAGACACTTTTTGTTCTTTATGCCTTTTTGTCGTGTCGCCTAATGGTTATTGAACTGCAATTATCATCTGTGAGTGCCTTGATTCGGCTGAAGAGTGTTCTCTGTCTTGAGAAACAACTCGTTTAATTCTCTTACTCAATGCAGGGGAAATATTTGTAGGTCTACCTTTAGCTTTTGCTGTTCCATAACTCTCAGGGTTCTTTAGAAAGTTGCAAATCATAGTTTTACTTCGGCGAATCTTAGCTGCAATTGCACGCTGCGACAGACCTCGCTTCTGCAGTTCCACAGTTCGACCACGTTCTAATTCGGAGAGTTTGCTTGCTTTGGGCATGGTGACACCTTCACACTTTTACTGCAAACCTGTAACTGATCCGACACACCGGAAATTAAACCTGTAACTGATCCGACACTCCGGAAATTACCTTAGAATTAACGTTTATTACACTGCTTTTATAATTTTGATCAACGGAAGAACTCATTATATGATAAATTGTACATTTTGTAATAAATTGTTATAGCAGGTATTTTTCGTCTTTCTCACCTTTCACCTTCAGGAATTACTGATCCTTAATCGAAGGAGTTTATTTATTTATCACTAAACCGTTTTTTTTTTATATTTTCAAGCAGTCTTAAACTATTGGTTTGGAGTTTATATTCGTTTTACGGAGGCTTAAGTGTTTTTAAGGTGTGCCAGAATCATTTATTCTGTTTTCGTAATTTGAGATCTATATCATGCAAAAATATTACTTGTCAGCAAGCACCTATGCTTTCATAAATTCTTCATTGTCATTCCATATGTAATGACCGATTTTGTCCTTTACGTACCAGCTCTAAGGCAAGACGTTTTGTCTCTTGCAGTCAGCAAAATTAATTTCTGCACATCACCCACCGGAATCATTTGGTGGCGTTTCAGACAGTGTGATTCTTACAAAATTTATCCATGACAGACACCTATGAAACGAGTGTGCAATCCAAATTCCCATGGCCGTACTGATGACCTCTTTTGGAGTATTGATCCCTTGTCTGGATATCGGCTGCCGTCTGTTATCTTCGTCTATTGGATCCACTTTTCGTTTCGTCCAGTCGGCTGTGTGCCCAGAATAATCTGGTAAATTAGTCCCATAGACGTAGTGTTACTTGCCGGTGTATGTGTTACAAATTATTCAATGGTGAGGGACATTGGTTGCATACCTCTATTCCTGCTCCTAAAGTCTGCGTACGAAGCACATGAACTGCGGCGTCGACGCTCCACTAACTTTGGAACTGTTAGGTGTTAAACTAGTCAGTGCAGCTCAGCTTTTATACATACCTATAATTGCAACTGCACGAACATCCCTGCCAGAATCTGAGTTCAACCGTTTTGACTTCAGGCATTCAAATCAGCCGTGATTTTTTTTTTTTTGCTGAGGATTGCTAAGTGCTTCATAAATTTAGCCCCCTGGCTTGAAGTTTTAATAACAGTAATGCTAACTAGAACCCACGATTGTCTAGACGTATTGTCCACCACCGGTACCAGAGCAACTTACTGCACAGCACCACATACACGACCGACGGGTGCCGGTACAACTGTGGAGAGCAGCACCGGCACAACTCTTATGTCCATCAGCAGCACCGATACCATTGCTATCGCGCCTAAACCGGTACCGGTATCACTCCGGTAGCGGCGGGCCGGCCGGCACCCTCAGAGCTGCAGCGGTGGGTAAGAGTGTAAATATTTACACGGGCTGTCCTCCATATCTGCCGCCACTGCATCTTATGGCTGGCGGCATCCGCGGTCATAGATACATCCACACCTCAGTGCCATAGATGCATCCACACCTCGGTGCCAAAGATGCATCCACACCTCGGTGCCATAGATGCATCCACACCTCGGTGCCATAGATGCATCCACACCTCGGTGCCATAGATGCATCCCCTCCTCAGTGCCATGGATGCATCCACACCTCGGTGCCATGGATGCATCCTCACGTCAGTGCCATGGATGCATCCCCACCTCGGTGCCATGGATGCATCCTCACCTCGGTGCCATGGATGGATCCCCACCTCAGTGCCATGGATGCATCCACACCTCGGTGCCATGGATGCATCCCCACCTCAGTGCCATGGATGCATCCTCACCTCAGTGCCATGGATGCATCCCCACCTCAGTGCCATGGATGCATCCTCACCTCGGTGCCATGGATGCAACCCCATCAAGAAGTCATAGATGCATCCATGTCTCAGTGCCCTAATCACCATAGTCAAACAATTAAATTTTTTGAAATAGTAATTAGTACTAAAATACCATATTACCAATTGGCTCTTCCTTTGCTCCGAAGTAGTTGTTCCCCCGCCTCAGCTCTCATTTGGAATTGAGCAGTGCTCAGTAAAATTATTTGCTATTTACAACTACGGCCTGCCTGGTATTGGTGCTCATGATATTGTGACATAACTTATTTAGTTAAGCTAATTTCGAGCAAAAACTGTAAAATCTAACATCTTTTCGGTTGACCCGCTCGCAAAAATAACTTGAATGGAGAATAAACAGCAGACTAGAAAAAATCTAAAAAGCACGAAGCGAAAATATTGAACGAAATTCCGTGTTGCAAGGCCTGCTGGTATAAGATTGTGTCCTCAATGTTGTGCAATAAGTTTAGCTGCAAATGAATTTAGGATGCAAAGGGACACGCTGGGTAGACTTTGGCGAAGAGAATCATCATATCACCCTTTAAATTAGCGCTGCAACTGCTGATGAATGCCTGGAATCTGTACATTTTGGTGTTCTCCCGCACTGAATCAATTATTTAATATAATAGTTTTATTGAAAGATTTCACTATAAAAATCTAAACAGGTGGACATGAAGACCTCAGAGGGCATAATGCAGAAATTGTCAGCCTTTGCAAGACCATCGGTAGCGCATAGCACTATTTGGGCAGAACCTGTAGCTACACAATGTCGCTATCGCTGAGATAACAGTGTAGGTACGAAACCGACTGACAATCATATCTCCAATCCTGTTAGTATTCAGCATTATACTCCAGGATGAACACCAATTACACCATGCGCTAATCTGAAACAAGTCTCACGTTCAAGGACTGAGCGACAGCCTGATGCCCACCAGCGGTCCGAATCACTGCTAACAAAGTGGAATCGTCAGCAGAAAACATGCCGCTATTGTATATAACAAACAACAAGGAGCTCAGAACACTACCCTGAGCAACACCGGAAACCAGCCGAACAGATTCATTCAAGCAACCGTCAACGTACATACACTGCATATGTGCAGAAACGAAGTCTCGGTTATGGAATTTATATCGGTGCCGCTTAGGTGAGTTTCTTGCACGGTTACTGGAAGTTTTACTAGTAGTATTCGCGAGAATTGTTTTAGGATTTAGCGTAAATGGTAGTATTGAGGGAAGTTGTACAGTACTTGTCTATGACTTGCAAAAGTAGCACCGGTAGCTACAAGTCAAGGATGTAGTACCGATGTTGTGGTAACAGTACATGTATGTGTCTCCGGCACAGTACTGATGCTGCTGACACCGAAAAAGAGAACTTCCCAAGGTAGTATAGAGCACTTGCAGTTTGGAGTTACATTTACGTATAAATTGATACCTCTGCTCTTTTAGTAATATTTGAAAGATCGTTCTCGTTTTAATATTGAATCAAATTACTGATTTCTTAATGACACGTACGTATAAGATCGGATATATCAACCGCCTTATTATACACTTCTCGTATCGTCATCCTCAATCTTTTCGTAATTTCTTTATGGCGGTGCGCGCTAATGCAAAAGTCGCACTTCCACACAATTCTACGTCCGATTACGCCGCCGCGAAAAGGCTTCGGCTTGTAGATTTATAGGATTCTATACCCACGAGATGAGTAGCTCAAATATGAGTCGTTTCTTGCAGTTTATACGCAATAACTAGAGGCAAAGGTCAAGCTTTGAGCGTACCTCCTACTTCTGAGTCAAATTAAAGTAGCAGTGACGCATAGTTTTAGGGTCATGTTCAAACGCAGTAAGTTGCAGTCAAGGCAACGTGACCGCCAAAGTGAAAAGTTAAGTGACGGATCAACTTTGGCATTAGTGAGCGGCGCCATTATGTTGCCGTCTTCCCCAAAGAGGTCGTGCGAACTGCCCGAGTGAGTTTGCTTGTCTTCCTAGTAGCAACGTAACTCAAAAAGTTAAAGGCGGGTCTTCATGAAAGTGGCAGTTAGCTACTATTACTATTTGGAATGTATCGTGAAACAGATGACTAAATTTTGGTGATTATCCGCATGTCCGTTTGTCTATCTGTCTACCGTTCTGTCTTTCAGAATTATGCTGCTTGGCGGAGGTTGGCGCTGTCGGAGTGCAGGTCTAATTTTTTATATATTGATGAAAATCCATTAGTAGACACTTGAATATAATCCATTAAGTCCGTTGATCCAGTAATGGCTTCTCGTGTATTGGTGTATTGCTACTGTACGTTCGACTTAGTCACCGTTACGATTTACCACTGTACGTTTAACTTTAGTCACCGTTACAATTTGGCTTTACGTTTAACTCTAGTCACCGTTACAATTTGGCTTTACGTTTAACTCTAGTCACTGTTACAATTTCCCGCCGTGCATTTAACTTTGGTTACCGCTACAATTTTCCACAGTACTTTTAACTTTAGTCACCGTTGCAATTTGCTGCTGTAGGTTTAACTTTTTTTCTGCCACAATTTTCTACTGTGCGTCTGACTTCAGTCGCCGTTGCGATTTGCTACTGTACGTTTAACTTTAGCTACCACTGCAATTTACCACTGCTCGTTTAACTTTAGTCGCCGTTACAATTTGCTGCTACAGGTATAACTTAAGTTACCATTACAATTTGCCCCAGTATGTCAGTAGTTAAGTCTCCGTTACATTCCGATACTTATCAGAGTCCAGAAGTTTATACATTTATGTGTTTGTGAAATACTGAATAAATGAATCTGTCGCGTTACGTACGTATCACACCTGTGCGTCGTGCTGATAAGCATCAAACCGCAGCTGTAGTGGGAATACACCTAACGTACAGTGTGTTCAAATAACGTTCCTCGTAGAACTGGCCCAATAAACTGACAATGGTGTTCAGTTCGTTAGTGAGCTTTGCCTGCGGTTACTATATCTGGCTGAATGTAGGATGAAAGTTCACCGTGTTCGTTTTTAGTGTCTGACCAGACATGCTATATATTATATGTAGTTGCTAAAAAAGTTATTAAAGTCCGCGGAACTGATGGAGTACAGTAGAACTTTCTACTCTTCGCAAGAAACGTTCCTTGCGTGATGCGAAAAGTATGGGACCAAGAAAAAAGTACGAGGTACCAGTACATTTGCCTTGTCTAGCTGCTATCGTATTTTTATTCAACAGAACACCGTTACTTCTCTGATTTTCTACGCAATGTTTAACAGTGTTTTCTTCCATATTATAAGGAAGTGAATGATGTGGACAGAAAACATTCTATGCAATTTCTGTTGAAACACACATAGCACAAGCTTTTATTATTGTCTTTAGTTTTCTTAATGTAACGCATTGTTGCTTCAAGTGAGTTGTTATGTCTAGTAATTTCCATCACTCTCTTTCCTTATTTCATTTGATTGGGATCATTTACTTTCGGTTTCAGTCCCGTTTTTTTTTCTGTTTTTTTTTTTTTTTTAGATGCACATTGACACTCAGTTTTGTTACAGTTTGTTACTTTCATCATGGTTGCCATTTTACCGACACAAATTATATAGGCTGAACTAACAACAGTCTCTTGATGACGGTTCACCAGTGACTATCAAACGCGAGTGTTAGCGCGTGCGGTATATTCTAGAACAGCAATGCAGCACAGCCTGCCTGACTGCAAGAAATAGAAGGAATATGCGAAAAGTGAGATGTTGCTAGACAATATATACATATATATGAGTATAGCAAGAAGTGCGTATAGAGTAAGATGACGAAAAGCATAAAGTTTTATTATAATTCTGTTGTAGAATGTTAAAATCGTTGCTGGAAAAACGAGTAACTCACATTCGATCGCTATCGCCTTGGGCCTCACGACCCCAAGGGTCCCTAATGTTTCTCCGCAGGGGATGTTGGAGCTTACCGCAGTTCCTGCTGACGAGATTAGTTTTCTAAAGTTAGGTAGGCGCTCAATACTTCCCTTCTATTTCGGGAGGTGGGCTGGTGATCGAGGTGGCCGGCCTATTCCCGCTAGACTTCTACCTTCTTGTTTTTCTTTTCCTTCCCCTGAGCGGCGTAGCTGAGCGAAAGCGTTCATCCGTGCCCGGGGGTTGGAGATGTTGAACTTGCGGCTTTTTCCTGTCAGTAGCGTACTGACTACTTAGAATCTGAGACCTACCGGCAGAAAAGCCGAGACAAAAATCATTGATAATCTGAAACGAGACGTACTTCGCGCCCTAGTGGCGCACGAGTTCTGTTAAAGCACAGGAATAGTTCCGCGCGGCATAGATATGGAGTCCCTGATGCGCTAGTACAATTTGTACTACTGCTACTACATCTCTACATGTATGTACTTATATGTTACACACAGCTGTTTACAAAAGCTTTTATTAATTTTTCAATCGTATTCTTAATAAAGCTTGGCTCTTACAGGAGTTTCTACTGCACTAGGCGGCCCGTGACCATTTGGGTCATCATCACGATCTTCTTTGCTTTCACGAAAAATCAGGTGTCATTCAGGTAGTCTGAGATCACGCTCTATTTGGCAGTCCACTTCTGCCCGTAAGAGTCACCAACACCCGCTTGTTTGCTTCTCAGAGGAAGATTCAACACTGCCTGTAAGGAATGGGAAATATAGAGATACTAGTGGACCCGTGCGTGAAGAATTCACGCAATAACCTATACGTTTGCCTAATGCCTCTAGGCCGGTGCGGAATCTCCTCTTCTCTTATTTGCTTCTTAATT
>LQNS02278160.1:23872253-23883259 GCA_001587735.2 Parhyale hawaiensis
TTTACAGTGAGAAGTCCATCGCGCGGTTTTCCGTTAATAACTTCAATACAAAAAAAAACGTACATCTCTACAAATTGACATGAACGTACCTTGAAACATCAAATACAAGTGTGAAAAGTTTCAACTTCCTAGCCCCAGCCGTTTTCTTAGTAATTTTAAAGTATGCGTAAAATGCGTTGAATCACTCCGGTCGACGCTATATAGGTACTGGCTCATTATGGATGGCAGTTGGCCTGGAATGTTCTTTCACTTCATTGAAATTATTTTCTAAGCCTCTTATTTTATAGCTATATCAGAGTTACTTTCTCACTCTGTGTACAGCTTCAACGTGAGTAGCTAAATGTGTGTATAGGTTTTATATGGCTTCTTACCATTTAACTAGCTATTTGCAGCAATCTTTACGTCATAAAGATATAACTTGGTTTGATGTTTCTCTTGCATGCATCTATACATAACACAATTTGTCTAATTAATATGCTTCATAGGTAGCTATATAATTAGTGCCTTTTTTTAACTATCCACCCAGAGGCCTGTTGTAATCAAAACCACAGAGTTGTCAGTCCCCCACTGCTCATCCATTAGCTACTTGAAATTGTGCCACAAGTGGCAACCACTCACATGCCACAATATATTTGGGCCTCACAAACCCAAGGGTCCCAAGTGCCTTTTCCACAAGGGATGTTGCAGCTGGCTGCAGTTCCTGCTGATGTTAGTTTTGTAAAAGTAGGTAGGTTCTCTAATTTTCCTTTTTTGTTCCTCGGGGTGGGCTGTCGATCGAGAGAGCCGACCCCGTCCGTGGGACTTCTCTACTCTCGTGTGGAAGGCCTTGAATGGGGCCTTTCACTCGAGTGTCTTTCTCTGTTCTTTGCATTTTTTTCCCGCCAGTAGTAGCACACTGAGCCAACAGAGTTTTCCGGCAGGAATGCCAAGATAAAAATATTCCTATTGATGCAATGCATTATTTTCAGGTGAGCTTCACTCCTGAATTGCCTCGCTGCATCTAGGGTGGTAAAACACTGAAGCTAATGATAATAATTCAATTTCAGGGTTGGTAATTTTGCTCGCCATGCAATGAAGGCTGGTGATCTGATCAATCATCCTCTTTGGACTGCCATACAGAAGCAGTTCAAGCATCAACTACAAGAGCAGCTTCTGGACACTAATAAAAAAGCTCCGAACAGTCTCAACTTTGCAAGTAAGTTTGATTCTGTAGTGTTTGTTTGGAAATAAATTTTTACAATAAAGCCAAGTGCTCACTGAGATGGTGGGTTCACACATCATTACTGTAGCTACATGGCTTTTCATGAGTAATGACTCATTTTATTATACTCCTTTAGCTACCTTTATATACAGTGGTACCGTACCTCGGTACTCGACCATAATCCGTTCTGAGGTGGTTGTTGAGCACCGGTTTGTTCAAACACCGAAACCAATTTTCCCATAAGAAATAATGTAAAGTATTTTAATCCGTTCTTACCATTGAGAAAAATACATAAAATACTATAAAAACGTGTATCTAAACAACAATGAAGACGTAAATGTGCACTAGTACTTGTGCTATAATTTCCTTCTTCAGTTCAATAGTGGTCCTCACTGTTTTCCTCTTTGCCTTCCCCTTATCACTGTCTTTCTTTGGACCCATTATTAAGGGCAAGAGCAACACGAAAAACTTTAAACCTGTGAAGAAATGTTCAAACGAAGGGTTAGAGCAACACGAAAAAGTTTAAATCTGTGACGAAATGCTCAAAAAAAGGGCTAGAGCAACACGAAAAAGTTTAAATCTGTGAAGAAATCCTTGAACAAAGGGCTAGACTCTAAACCAAAGCCACTCAACCTACGCCATTTGCTCCCACTGGAGAAAAGCAAGAAAAAACCTCACCCAGCTAACTATATAATCACATTCCCTGGCTCTGACCTCAACAGTGAAGTGGATATCGTCGCTGTTGACAACGACCTGCGAAAGTAAATAGGACCGCTTAAAAACATACAAAAGCTATCAAAGACCACTCTACTAATCGAAATTGCTGAACAACGACAAGCACAACTTTTAGACTTACTAACCCACATTGGAAAGAATGTAGTCACAACCCAGCTACATCCGACCCTGAACTCTGTTAAGGGAACTGTCTACAGACGCGCTATGACGAACACGCCCGATGAACAACTATTGGAAATCTTCCAAGACCAAAGACCACAGAAGCATGAACGTATGAAAATAAAACAAAATAATAAACTTGTACCTACAAGTCGATACATTCTAACCTTCAACCAAACGAACCTCCCATCTATCATTCAACTGAATTCTTGGCATGCAGAATATGTTGAATAATACATCCCAAACCCAATAAGGTGCACAAAGTGCCAAAACCTTGGCCACACCAAGACACGATGTCGACAAGAGGCAACCACTTGTGTCCGATGTGGCTCAATCGAACACGAGCGAGAGATCTGCACCTCCCCCCTAGTGTGCGTCAACTGCGGTGACTCACACGCATCAAACAACTCGTCCTGCCCCAATTACATTTACCGTCGAGAGATCCTTGCCACGATGGTCAAAGACCATATGCCATTTTTACTAAGGAAAGAAATACTCACAGACTGGTAGTTATGGAGAACAAGGCAAGAGCTCTAGCTTTGCAACTCAACGAAACAGAACAACCTCAGAAAATACCAGACAACCAACGACAACTGGAGACCAAGCCAAACTTACAATCCCTAAAACTGATACAGCAATGGCAACCATGAGCTCATGCCCCCAAATCAAGTCTGTACCTAGTACCTCAACCACGAAGAAACCTACACAGCAAACTGCACGACCTACAGAAGACAATGCCAGAATTTTAAAACAGACAACAAGAAGCCCACCACAGTCTATCAAATCCACTACTACAACCCCTAAACCTTCCAAAGTCGCCCCCATACATGACCCCACGACATCGAAAGCACCTCCTACTAGTACAACCAACACGAAACCAACATAACAGCCACAATAAGTGTCAACCCCACAATATACCTTTGAGAAAATAACCAGAGAAGATATACCCCCGACACCTCCTGAGACACGACGGGAGAACCCTACAGTCGAAGGCTTTTACCCTACTACTAGCACCGCGCCAGCCAAAGCAGCTGGAAAAGAGCTGCGAAGTCGATCCATGTCTCTACCGCCCGGACGTGTCTCTGGTCCTACGGATGCAAAGATGAAAAGTGCTGCAAACCTAGTGGAGAAACGAGGACGAGAACCATCCCCACAAGCGGATGAGACTAATACTACAAAGCGTGCATCACAGAGTACCAAACCAGAAGATAGACCCTGCTATGATCACATCCCAGTGATCCATGGCAATAGATACGACAAACCAAACTCCTGATAGAACGTACTACTTAACCTCTACGAAAAACGTATGTTTTCGATTTTACAATGGAATATTCGATCGTACAAATCAAATTTTTCTGACCTAAAACTATTGCTTTCCAATCTGAACCCTATGTGCGTCTGCTTGCAGGAAACCCTGCTTCACACTGCCCCTTCTTTTACCCCCTGTCTTTATTCTCTAATACGATCCCGCCCAGTGCGGGATGACGTTACGGAGAGAGGCTCAGCCATTCTAATTCACGAACGCATTCATTATAACCTAGTGCCCGTCCGTACAACTCTCCAGGCAGTAGCCATCAAGCTATACGCCCCTCAAAACATACACTGTCTGCCCTCCGTATATTTCTCACACTGACGAGTCAGACCGAGCCATCAAAGCTCTGTTCGACCAATTACAGCCACCTTTTCCAGTATTAGGTGACATGAACGCACACCACCCCATGTGAGGCAATGAACAAACCAATCGACGAGGAGTAACATTTTCAAATCTTCTGTTTATGCATGATGTGTCACTACTAAACGATCACTCCCCTACTCATTTCCAGGTCCAGACAGGAGCGTATTCTACCATAGACCTGTCTCTGTGCTCTTCGGACTGTCTCTTGGACTTCACCTTCCAGGTCCAGGAGGACTTACATGGTAGTGACCACTACCCAATAATCATCAGCAGCATCTCTACTGCAACACCCACTGCGACCTGCCGCTTTAACCCATCGCGAGCTGACTGGCCCCTTTTTCGAAACCTAACAAAGTCTAACTCCCTTTACGCTGCCACCGATACAGTCGACGACATGCTGTACAAATTAGAACAAGCCCTCTTAACGGCCGCAAAAGCGTCCATCCCCATTACCAATGGACTTTTCCGAAAACCACCCGTACCGTGGTGGAACCGCGACTGTGAGACAGCCTTAAGAGACCAACGTCGCGCCCAACGCATCCTCAGGAGGCGTTATACTATAGAGAACAAAATATGTAGCTTATTTCAGAACCCGAGCGCAGTGTAAATACGTTTTCAACAACGCACGAAAACTATCCTGGCAAAACTATATTTCCTCCATAAATAGCTGCACCCCCTTAGTAAGATTTGGAAGAGAGTCTCAATAATCGCTGGAAATTTTACCCCATCTCCTACCCCCCACTACAAACCAATGGACACTCCATTGCAGATACTTCACTCGTCTGCGCCACTCTTGCTCAGTCATTCGCTGCTGCAGGAGATCCCAACGATCAAAGCATATAATTTCAAACATATAAAACAACCCAAGAACGAATCGACTTGAACTTTACCACCAATGCTGCGAGCCCTTACAAGGAACCTTTGACGATGAATGAATTTCTGTCGGCGCAGAGGACCTACAAAGACAGCAGCCCGGGCTGAGACTGCATTTCTTACTCAATGGTTAAAACTGCAGACCCCTCCCTGTATCCATATATCGTCCAACTATACAACGTCATCTTCTTGCAAGATTGTTACCCATAGCGTTGGCGTCTGTCAATAGTTGTCCCGATTTTGAAAACTGGAAAAGATTCCACGGACACCACTTCTTATCGCTCTATTTCCTTAACATCTTGTCTTTGCAAACTCTTAGAAAAGATACTGAATATACGACTGATGTGGTTCGTAGAAAGTAATAACCTCATATACCCGAAACAAACGGGTTTCAGACGCAACTGAAGCACCACAGACAACCTGGTACAACTAGAGATAGCCATACGCAATGGGCTGATACTGAGGCAACACACTGGTGTTGTCTTCTTTGACCTGTCGAAGGCGTATGACACAGCTTGGCCTTATGGAGTCCTCCGTAATTTTCATCGTTATGGACTCAAAGGACACCTAGCCTATTTCATCCGCAATTTTATAACAAACAGGTCTATCCGAGTACGAATCGGCAACATTCTCTGTAAGAACGTGTCCTTACCAGGAGGATTCCCTCAAGGGAGTGTCATATGCTGCTCATGTTTTCTCGTCGTCATAAACCATATTGCCGACAACTTACCAAACACTATTAACTCATCATTGTACATCGACGATTTTGCCATTATTACATCAGGAGCCACCACCAGAGCAGTCGAACGACAGCTTCAACTTACCTTAGACTCCCTATCGAACTGGTGTCGAACAACGGGCTGCAACTTTAATACCGACAAGACTGGCAGCTTTCATGCCTGTAGGAAACATAAATGTCCCAAATTATTACGAACTTAACACTAAATCACCAGCCACTACGCTGTGTCACAACTTATAAGTACCTGGGACTACTTTTTGACAATTCATTGACGTGGCAGGAACACATCCTTGACCTCAAGAAAAGTTGTATGAAGACACGTGACCTCTTGAAAAATATAACATCCAGACGTTGGGGAGCTGATCGCATCTCCATCCTGCGACTTTATATTATGTTAGTAAAACCAAAACTCGACTATGGAAGTGAGGCCTATTCATTTCCCTGTACCTCCCTCTAGGAGGCACTGGATCCCATATAGAACTCTGCAATTCGGATCGCGACCGGTCTGTATCGCACATCTCATAAGGAGAGTCTCCTAGCAGAATCTGGATTACTCCCTCTAGAACAACAACAACGCACATATAAATGCCTCAATTACTATTCTCGCATACGTGCGAACACCTCACATCCACTGCATAGCGCGGTGAAAAATGAGAGACTTGTCAACCCTCATCGACACAAGCGAGCTCCACATTTCCTTAACCGCGCTTAGAACCTCCGTATTAAATACAATATAACAGAGGACTTTGTCCTCCCCGAGCAGCCTTCTGCAGTCGCACCATGGAAGTGCCCAGTAGTTCAGAATTGTCACGACTTAACTACCTTAAGAAAGAAGGATTACACAACCTATCAACTGAAGTCCCCTTACCTGGACCATGCACGGACGCACCAATATCTGGCATGCATCTACACCGACGGTTCTAAGATTAGAGAAGGAGTCGCATACTCTTGTACTCACGGCCCTTATAATTACTCTCGCCACATTTCTGGCCTTTCGTCTTCCTATACTTCAGAACTATTTGCAATCTACGATGCTTTGAATTACGCTGAAACCTTGCCCGACACATCACCTATCATCGTTACAGACTCGAAGAGCTCAATTGAAGCCATAAATTAGTATAATCCGGTAAATGCATTGATAACAATGATACAATGCCGCATCGCAAACAGCACTAAAACCTTTACCTTGTGCTGGGTACCCAGCCATGTCGGAATAACTGGCAACGAACGTGCCGACCAAGCAGGTAAGTCTCCCCTCCATGATGAACTTGGCCCCCTCCCACTACCACGAACGGACTACAAATGGTACTTTAAGAAATTAGTGCGGAGTGGCAACTCCGGTGGCGCTCCCATACTGAAAACAAACTAAGAGAAATCAAAGAAACTCCCGGACCTTTTTCCAAATTCCAGTTGCCAGAATAGACAGTGGGAAATCATACTAGCACGACTCTGTGTCGGCCATACTCTGTTGACTCTTATAAGCCAGAACGCAGTGCCTCACCTTACTGTAACAATTGCGTCGTACCCCTCTCAGTCAAGCAAATATTGCTTGAATGCCCGGACCATGACGCCCTAAGGCTCTCAGTTTTGGGCTGCCAACCTGATGTACTCTGATATCTTGTGTGGAGCAATTGCAAACTATCAAGGACCACTACAACGTTTCTTATACGCCCTCCACCTATTAGATTCGCTCTAACTTAACTAAACCTAACACTAAAAATTTTAACAACCTAATTAGAACCCTCTTACGAAACTCTCCTACTATCACTCTTTGAAATATTTACCACCCGTAGACCTGATACCCATTCTTTGAAACCATATCACTGTTATATAGTCTTCGTATCTAATACGCCGGGAAAATTTGATTATAATAATAATAATGAACCTTCCAGAAGAGCGCTCTACTCGGAACAGCGCACATCATTCGCAAAGTGCTCTGCGCCTTAAGTCGCGGGATGTGACCCGGCGCCAGAGTGTAGAGCCCAACATCGCTCAACTGATCCAATTATTGGGTCGTGAAATCCCCTCGATAATAACTTCGAGTTGTTTAATTAGAAATTTCAGCACTAAAGCTTAAGCAGTTTTTTCTCTAGGATGAATTAAAATTTTTTCGTCGGAATTTCCCCGGATGACGCTAGTTTATTTAATGCTAAGATTTTTCTGTTTTGCGAGTGTTGGTCCTGTGTGATTATATATATATATTTTTTTTTTTTTTGTTGCCGTATGACTTTCATGAAGCTGATTTGTTGCTACAGGTACTGCCAGTGTTGCTGTCAACCATGCGGCACCTGGAGAAATACTGCAAGAGTTTGAGCAACAGATGATTTGCTATCACGAGGCTAATAAAGTAAGTGATAGCATATTTCAGTTCCCCTTTAGTTGTTGAAACTTTGGTCCGGTAGGGCAGCGAGAGCGTATGGTATATGCCACCTTCAAAAAATGTTTAACTTGGTTTATATACCAGCGTTATTAAAAAATTCTTCTAGTGTTTGAACTATAGATTACAGTATGTGCTATCATGGAGTTAGTACAGGTTGAAAATTTTCAAATTGAACGAACCCGGAGGTATCATGTCTAGCAGCTACCCATCCATCATGTTAGTAGCCATCCACTTCACACTAAACACTTCCTGTTTGAAAACTAGCTATGCTAGAAAGCCATACATGGGCTTAAACTGTTGGCTAAGTAGTGCCGCGCCATCCCTGAAAATGACGGGCAAAAAAAATAAAACATGCTGGTTTTCACAATTTTTCACTAAAAACATGAAAACGAACATTTTTTTGTTCTGTTTTTTCCCCGTCATTTCCAGGGATGGTGCGACTATACTTAGCCTGCAGTTTAAGCCCATGTACGGCTTTCTAGCACAGCTAGTTTTCACACAGGAATGTTTTGGTGCCAAATGGATGGCTATTAACATGCTGGATGGGTACTAGACATGTTAGGCCAACCCCCCCCCCCTTCCTCCTCCTCCTCAGGGGGCATAGGATGGGCCCGTGTAGGTCACCTCAGCTATTAGCTAGGCCTTCGGGACGTCTCTCTTTGGTGCCCACTGTACTTCCTTCCCAATTTATACTCCTACTTGCTCATGCTTTATTCTGTTATTCCTCTTCTTTCCCGACTTGCTGTTCCCATGCGCGTTGATCCTGTGTGGGAACTCCTTCGTGCATGGGTTCTCCGTTTCTATCGACATACTGTGGGTCTCTTATTCTTTCCTCTGTGATATTGTTCTGTTCGGAAACGGAGGCTTAAACTTTCTGACTAGCTGTAACTAACATACAAAGTTGATAGCTCAATGTTGCTTGCAGTGGAATGTAAAACATATGGCCACCTACCATACCAAAAGATGATCCTGACTAGCTATAGCAGACCCGTGAGGGTTAAGAGTTGATTTGTCTCGCTTAGCGGCCAGCAATGATAAACGCATTGTAGAAGTTTTGGATGTGTTTCTACCTCGTGAATTTCAAAATAAGAAAAGAGAGAAACTTAATTTCATTATGCTTGCTTCACTATATATCATGACCGCATGCATTCACACACAGTAAAACACCTATTTCACAGAAAAAAAATACCTTCCCACGTTGAACTTCCAGCATCCGGAGATCTATTGTACATAGTTTTGAACCAGTAAATTAGGGCTAATTTCAATGGTGTATAATTTAATTAAAAGCTATATTTCAGTGTTGCTGCCGTGCTTGTCAGTAAGTGATAGTAATAATGTCGAATTCTTTAGTTTTTTGTTTCTTTTTAAATTGAAGTATGGAATCTGAACTAAAGGATATTGCTAGTGATTCAAGTAATGCTGGACAAAGTGCCGTGAGAGTATTTGGGTTAATGAGTATGTCAAATATACTGTGTATTGCACTTTAAAGGATACTGGAGATGCCCAGCGAGCTTCTCACTGGCTTCACAGCGATTGTACTGTACTGTCGGAAATTGGTTGGTCTATAAGGACAGATCCCTCAAGGTCTATGAGCAATCTTGATATAGGTAATCGAAGAGATGTAAGTTGACTGTTGAGGGCTGTGCAAAATCACGTTGGAGTAAAAAAGTCTTTCTTTGGAATGCTGCAAAATTTCTCCCTGCCCTTTTATTATTATTATTATTATTATTATTATAATTAAGTTCATACGGTTCGAGCTGAGATGCTTGATGTTCTTGAACTATTTTATGCATAGTAAAGTTAGAGTTTTTGTGTATGAAAAGAAGCTAGTCGTGGACGAGGTAACCAATAGTCAAATCTCAAGGGTGGTAGTGAAGAGTTTGTAACTCCTCTGAAATCCCTACATTGATGAAAAGTAAAAATCGTGCTCCTGTGGTTCTCTCAGCCGTTGCTCTTACCAAGCCAGTGATGCCTTGTCGTTTTTTCATCAAGGCAGGACTTAGATTCATCTCCGGCAGTGATCAGAAAAATGTAGATAAAGTGTTGGTACCCTGGATCACGTTCCAAAAAAAGTTGTGGTTGTCCAGGGTTCTGCACACACCTATAGATCGAAAGCTGTACAAGAATAATTGGAGAAAATTACTTCAATGTATTGATTTCTAGCTTAACACCTTTAATTCTCCTTGATATATTGGTTGTAGAATCTGGTTTATGTACTATTTGTAAAAAGTATCCCTGTATGGCATTCTACTAAACCAGAGTGCCCATGAACATCGAGAAAGTATTGGATCATCTTTGTGAAAGGATTCCACGTATCTGTCATTGTACTGTGCTATGACAATGCGCACTCATTTCTTCTGTTTGATTGCTGATGTAGCAAAAACAGAAGGCTCATCCATTTAATAATAAAAATCTGTTATAGCTGCGGATGTAACTATGAGGGGCTTGTTCTGTTTGTGAGTATCTCGTTGATGCTAAAGGTCGCCACTTTGACCAATTAGTTTATGTCATTGCTAAAATATGTCCAATCCCACCGTTTCCAGTTTCTTTTCTTTTATTTTTTGTGCTTCATTAAAAATTTTTAAATAACTATAGGCTATAGCCTACTTGGTGTTTTTTTTAAGCGGTCAAATTTGAACCATAGGTAGAAAACTCAAAATAAATCAATTTTCAGGAAAAAAAAAGTGCCCAAAGCTCCTAAGTTTTTGAGTTATAATGACTTGAAGAAATTTAAAGCTTTAAGTAGGATAGGCTACTAAGTGCGCGCCAATGTTAGCGCTAAATTTGATCGTGCAGCACGTTTTCCGACCACATTTCTGCCCATGCATTTACACTATCGATGTTGATGATTCTTCGGGCGAATGACACGAGCATTATTAAGCTTAAGCCCAGTGATGATTCATGTGAATATTAAAAACCCTTCGTGAGTAAAATACGCTACCTCTTTGGAAAAAGAATCAGCTTGGAGAAGTTGGGATCCCTTGTTCTCTGTTCCATGAGCCACTGTGAAAATTGTATACAAGGTTCAAAATCTGGTGGCAGCAACCTTTGCAATTTTTTTTTTTTTGAAACGACGCGGATGTAAACTCTGAACATAGAATCCGCCATCTATAATATTAATAGCGTTGATCCTTCGTTCCTTCGTGTGTTACGCTCTTCAATAAAGAATAGGGGAAAATTCAACTTGTAAGAAGCTCTGATTTTCGCTGGAGGAAGTTCAACCTCAGCTGATTTCTTTCAGCTC
>LQNS02278160.1:23933229-23951977 GCA_001587735.2 Parhyale hawaiensis
CGGGCCACTTTAAATGGCTCGATTTCCGCCATGAACGAGAGCGCTTCGTAGTCGGTAGAGGAGTGAAGTTTGTACGGGAAATCAGCTCCTTCTTCCCGGTCTTGGCATACACTGTTCCACGTCGGGGATTGAGGGACTTGTTCTAAACGAGCTAGGTATTGATAGGTAAGTTGTGCTCTGCGTTGCTGCAGGCAGGGTTCACAGCTGAGAACAGCTGAGAGAAAAGCGACACGGGCACTGAATTACGTACCTACTACCACATGATGCGTACTTATCTGAGTCACGGCGATAACCCTTAGCACGTGAGCAGGGGTCAGAAATGGTATGTTTAGCGTCCAACACTTATGTAATACCTACGATACACAGACGATATAAAATGGGATGCTTACTATTACAGTCATTACGTATCCACCGTTCATAATAGATGACACTGCACTTCAGTAGCTGAAAAACGAAAAGGGAAGAAGACAGAAGAAAGAAGCGCCCGTGCGGCAGGCTCCTTCAGGAGCCCTCCGCAGGGGTGAAGGTAGGAGTCCCGCGAGAAAAGGTCGGCCAACTCCATCGATGGCCCACCTCGCGGTACAGAAGAGAAAATATGGAGAACCTACCTAGCTTTACAAAACAAACCTCGTCAGCAGGAACTGCGGCAAGCTGCAACATCCCCTGCGGAGAGGGCACTAGGGACCCTTGGGGTAGTGAGGCTCGCCAGAATATACCCCTGAGGGCAACCTCGCAACAAACAGACGAACGAACATACAGATTATCACAAAACTTTGCTCATTTACTCATCGTGACATACCTAATAATTCAGGTAAATTTTTTGAAAAATCCGTTCAAAACTTTTTGAGTTAAAGCACTGAGAAAATATAGGCAGACTAACAGATGGGCGGATTTCAACCAAAAGTTAATCATCTGTAACAGTTAACATACCTAGCAATCCCTGAAAATTTCGTAAAGATCGGTTCATAATTTCTTGAGTTATCTTGATGACAGACAAACAGACAGATAACAAGACAGACAAACACGACACAAACCTAAACTCCTGAGTTATCTTGATGACAGACAAAGACTGACAGACAAACTCGACAAGAACAAACTCCTTGGCGGAGGCAATTATACATTAAATAATTGACATTCGTTAGCAGAAAGAGTCAGGCACATAGTACCATTAACGTCTACAAACTTCACAATGATAACGACACTTACCATTATTTTAGTGGTGAGATTGACTTTGGCCCGAGAGTCGGAGTCGGAGAGGGTGAGGCTCATGGCAGAGGCCTCTGGAATGGTTCTGAAGGCCCGTAAGAAGTTGGCAGCGTTGCAGGGCTGGCCCTGGTGCATGCTGATGTCCAGCATGTGGAAGAGGAAGCCCAGCTCGCAGGCGAGACAGAACTCGCGGGAGCACAGATGAGACAGAAGTCCACCTCGAAGGGGCGATAAGTAATAGAACATCTGCAATGTTAAGAGTGGTATTAGAGAAACATTATGAAAGGGTACACAGAAAACAGTCAATCGCATTTGTGGGGCAAGGAAATTATTCTTCAGTTACAGAGCAGACCCAGTACTGAGGGGAGGGCCCGAAACGGTATGTAGCACAGAACAGTTATGAGTGACTCGAAGCAAGTGCAACCCAACAGATGGGGGAAGAGTTCGGCTCCCTACAACGGCAGCCGAAGAGATGAAGGAAGGACACACAGCAAGTCGATAGAAACGTACAACCCATGATGGAGGATGTCTCATCATGATAAAGACGCATGGGTCGGCAAACAGGGAGGAACGCATCAAAATATGATAAGTATGAATACCTGGAGCATAGAGTTGCAGTAGGAGTTGGGAAGCGACATGTCGAGGCCCGAGAAGCTGGTGCGATTGTAGAAATCAAAGTCAAAATCATCAATGCCGAGTTTGCCGTACTTGATCTCGAGGCGTCTGTAGTACGGGGGCACCTTAAACGTCACTCTGCTGTTGTTGCCGTTACCTTCGGGACTGTTTTTCTGCCGGCCACGGAAGCCTCGGTATGGAACCTGTGGCATAGGCCAGTTTGCAGAATCTATTAACGCTTTGTTATTGTACAGCAAGAAGACACGAATGATAACTTCTAGTGCCGGAAGTTTGCAACATGGTGCGCCTACCGAAATATGGCAATGTTGCTAGATAGAAGAGCATTATGGGGGGAAACAAATCTTGGCAGGAGTCTGAAACATAATATGGCTACCTAGCGAAAGACCCAACGCTGCTTTGTAACAGAACATTGTGGGAGGTGGCAACAATTACAGGAAGTGTACAACATAATACGACCCCCCCCCCCAAAAAAAAAGAGAACAACGTACATGAAACCATCTCCTTAATCGTAACTCTGAAGGGCTGACAACTCACAACGTTCCTATTGTGCCCGTAGACATTAGGGTGGTAGCCCACCGGTCCCTGCATGTTCATATTGGACAGAATTTTCGGGTCGATGGCAGGAGTGGGTCTGCAAAAACATGGAAACACAAAGAATCTATAGTGCGGAGGTAAGAAATTGTTTCGGATAATTATGGAATATAAACGCTCCAACTCTTACTATAGATGATTCGTTAATAGCATCAAATGTGACACCAAAAATTCTTGCTCCCTGGGCATTAGAATGAAGCGCCACATAAATACGTTTCAATAAAAAATCGACGGTGATCCATCTAAAACTTTCTAGAGAGCAGGGGACGCAGAGGTTGGTCGAGTAGAAGTCCTCATAAGCGATGGTAAGTTAACATATGATCCCTGCATTGCGAAATTAACATTATTATTGTCAAGTTTTCACAGCTACTGCGCACATGATCCAAGAGACGAAGAAAAGACGAGAGAAAAGTGAAGCCCATGCATACAGCGGTTACCAACAGGATCAACGCCCTACCGGAAACAGTAGGGCGGGAACCATGAGCAAAGGCATAACAAAGAATAATAAGCAGCAGTATGAAAAATGGTAGGATGCAAAGTGGGCACGAAAGACAGACGTCTCGAAGGCCTAGCTAATAGCTAAGGTAACCTACACGAGCCCATGGGGTCGCCGCGTAACATAACATAGGATGGGCGAACCTAATTAACCTAACCCTATGGCCCATCCTATGCCCCCCCGAGGGGTCCTATCGCTATGGTATACATTACGCGACGCAAACAGCCATACCTGTATCTGGCGGACATGAGGTGTGCAGGCCAGTCGGACAGGAGAGGCTCCGTGGGTATACTAAGAGGTATGGAGCCAAGCGGTGTGAACTGGTCAGTGATGGGTATGGAGGGTGCGGGCTCTACGGCACTTGGGTACGGAGACTCCTGCAAAAGGTAATATGTAGTATAAAGATGAGTTTAAGCGACTTTGGTCGGCGCTATCAGCACAGAGCCAACTCATCCCATTACGTTGTGACGGCACAACTTCATCTTACGCACAATCAAACTAAAAAAAAATTAAAGCCCTCAGTTGCCGCTACAATGTTTACACTATAGAAGTGCCAATTGGGAATGGTCGATTACATCATCTGATTTTGAGTGTTCTGTGACCAGGCAAAATTTCAATTTTAGCATTTTTAGCGAAATGTTCACACAAACACTGCAAGTAATCAGATTATCATTAGTTGAGTTGACTTTACGATGACAGCGCAGACGAAAGTCGCCAGAAACTGCGCAGCCGAAACTTCTGTACAGGTCGCAGAAGTTCGGCCATTTGCTGGCGTAACAAGACAAGGTATCATCGCACAGCATCAGACTATACTGTTAAACAGCGTCGTGTTTACTTTTTCTTAATTATTTTCCTATACATTTTCGGATACTTTAGCTACCAGTTCCCACTGCACAGCTGTGCAGTACTTCAATTAAAAAAAATATTTCGTTCTATTTGCATAGTCGAGGCGCATCGCACATTTGAATGCCTTTCCTAGAGTAGGTTTAATTAGATAACAAGCCACTAATACTACAGCTAGCACCTCATATGCTTACTACTCATTCCCACTGTTTGAGGATGCAAGTTTCCATTCGGTGAAAGTTCCACTTATAGACCGCAACAGTACTCGACACTTACGTCTGACGCTGGCGGCCAAAAGTCGGCAACGGAAAAATGGGACTTTCATTTCAAGATACTCAAACATTTTTCATGCGAAGGTATCTTGGATACAGTGGGAACGCACTTGGGCGCTTGCCTGCATGACCGTGTCTGGACATGTCTCTGGACATAGCTAGCTCTTGAGAAAATTCCATTTGTCCCATTTTGGCCGCCAGCGTCAGAAGCCCCTTTGGACCTAAGACTCAAGTACTCTTGCGGTCTATGTTCCACTCATTTCTTCATTAGCTCAACTATAGAAAGGCACACCCGACAAGATTAGTAGGTACTCATTTCCACTATTTCAACATGAAAGTTCTGTTATATTTCTGCTGATTTCTCCATTAAACTAGAGCACTGCGAGAGCGCTCACCTCCGCCAAGCACGGAAACGGTTACGAAATAATCAAAATGATTCTGAGACCATGATTTTTTTTGTTTTAACACCAAAATCCAATTGTTTCTGCCCTACAACGGTGTTAACAGCTTCAGTAATTTTTTTTTAAATCCGTGCATAATTTTTTCAGTTATACTGCTAACAAACATTCTGTCAAACCTTAGTCAAACTCATAAACGGACGAGCCTATCATTACTAAAATTTAATCATTTATGTCATTTATTATTAGTAACAACTCCTGTAAATTTCATAGGGATCCCTTCATAATTTTTTGAGTTATTGTGCTGAAAAGCAGAAACTGAAAACAGTGACAAACGAACGAACAAACAGAACATTACAAAAAATTGGTCATTTACTCTTCGAATATACCTAATAACTCACGTAAATTTCATAAAAATCCGTCCATAACTTTTTGAGTTATGGCATTGAGAAAAATGAGGCAGACAAACAAACAAACGGATGGACGGATCTTCATAGAACGTTAATCAGCTGTTCCTTTTAACATACCTAACATTCCCTGTAAATTTCGTCAAAATCCATCCATAACTTTTTGAGTCATCTTGGTGACAGACAGACAAACCGGACGAAAACATAACCTCCATTGCGGAGGTAATTATAAGGACACAGTACCCGGGAGAAGTTGTTGTAGGCCGCCTTGGAGCCCTGCGTCCAGATGTGGATATGCCCGACAGTGTCGCCGAACAGCACAGCTTGAGACGATGAGGCGATGGTCATGCATGAGATGGCAGCCCCGCAAACTATGGAATTCTGTAATGGTAGAATTGGAACTATTACACTGTAGACTTTAGTCCCGTTTTTTCACTATAATGGTCATCACGGAAAAGAAAAAAACCAACGACATACCGTATAGTACGGCGAAAGACACGTGAATCCCTAGCATGAGAGCGTTCCCATAATGGATCAACGCACAGAGGAACATCAAGTTTGTAAAGAAGAAAAATAGGATGATACAAGAAATACAAAAATTTAGTATTCCATAAAACCGAATTAAATACACCGAACACAAAATACCTTGAACTACCTAGGTCATGTTTCAAAGCAGTGGGTGTCAATTGCACACGTTTAAGTTAGCTGTTAATGGTTTTTTGCTGGATTTCCTTTAGCAGCGTTTTGGGCTTCCCGGTGTTGCAAGATGCTTCATTTGGGTTGTAGCTATTACCTGTCCGTGGGAGCTCAAGCGTGAAGTTTTAATAATAATAATACATAGAATAACATATTGCACTAAATGAAAGCAAGCTCGAAATATACCCACCGTACATAACCAATCAACCCAAGCGGCAGTGGAATGTACCTAAGTCGATACCAAACCCTACAAATAATCAAAGCTGGATACTTACGAGGTTTATTTTATTTCTTTCAATTCCGGCTCTGCAACCCATTTGTTAAGATAAAACACTTCAAATAATTAGAGCTGGACACAAGCCTAATGTAACCTTTGTTTTATTTCCTGCAAGTGCGGATTTGCATGCTGTTTAGTTCTAAGATTTGCAGCTTTTCAACCAGCTATTTGTACAAAACCTGTGGCCACGGTAGCTGCATGCTTCCGTTCTCAGCTCTAACACCTTGTATCGCTCGTTCGATTCCCCATGAGGCACACGAGCTCTTTGCAGATCTTGGTGTGCTGACTCGGCAGTTGTGTGTGCATGNGGGGGTCTCGGGTTATTTGTTCCTTCCGTCAAATTGGCGCCATAGTTCGTAACCCGAGGGCGACTGCGACTACACTTGCTCGTGTGGGGCCAGTGGGCCTATACCCGCAGCACAAACCAGTGCATGTGGGTTTCCCAGGTGAGAGTGTGGTCTAAGTTGACTTTACCTTTACCACATAGAAAAAAATGGTTTTGCAATCATTTGAAGAACAGTGTAAGGCAGCTTAGCCTACCTACAATAGATAGGTAACAACCGATGGAGGTAGAACCTAAAACCACTCAGCAGCGACCAGCTTTGCAAATACTGCAAAAAAATATGCACGGGAGGGTTTGAAATATTTCCCACGGGAGGGTTTGAAATATTTCCCAGAAAACTGATCAACTGAGCAAGAGCATATTGTAATCGGTACAGATTGCAATCCGTAAGAAAGACCTGCTTAGCGTTGGAGTGGAGCATCAAGAGGGCCGTCTCGGGCTGCATGATATCCAGCATGTTCCAGAGGCCAGTGTTGGAGACCGCTGCAACACAACTCGACAGTCCAGGTACAAAGCGAAGAAGATACGGCGGGACGGCACAGCGTAGGGGGAGCGACAGCTTCATCATGCGCATGTCATACACCATGAGCAGCTGATCTTCCACTTCACGACCCATTCTGCATAGCAAACAGCGATGACATTAGTATTATACAAGTTAGTTTAGACCTTTCTAACCACAACACAGGTAGTCCGAGAAAGGAAAAGGGACATACAATAGCTATGACAATAGAATCTTATTATTATTAGATAAATTAGTTTGAGCTTCCGTAGCCACATAAGTGTTCCAAGGGATGAATTCGAGCGTGGGTTCTTGTGGATGATGCACATCTTGTTAAGCGTGGCTAGTAGAGCTCTCACTGCAGTAAAGTGCTTTTCCTTAGGTAATTTGGAAAGAGATTGTCATCAGGAGAAACCGAGGCGAGATGTATTCTTCCTCGGACTGAAGGCATTAAACAGTTCCAGCACTGTGACTGGATCATTACAAGACAGAGGAAATTATCAGTTATGCTTCTTCGGTAGGTACCTATGATCTGTGAAAAGTTCATAACGAAGGTGGGCACTGCTGCCGCTAACAAAGCTGTATGCTAAAACAGATGCAAACTCCACAAACTCACAACCATTGCGCCCTCAACTGAAACGCACGGTGGCGGTCTTCTGTACTACGGGCCTGTTATTTTTTCGATGCACTCTCAGACATTCAAGCATTTTATAAACTAAAGCCAACAGCAGCCCCGGCTCGTCAAACCGTTGAAACCATTTTCGGCCCTAGCCAAATTTCAGCCTCGGTCGGTCGATAACTTCAATATTGGGGTAGGTATCGCAGCTGACTGAGAAGACACAGCGCTCCTAGGAATACAACTTAAGGTAGGTGCACACGAGAGTCAAATGAATGGGAATTCTGAGCTAATCGTCCGGAAGTTTTTTTTAGCTACCAAACGCAAATATGAGTTTAGGGAAGAAGTTACTTTGATGTTAGCAGTCAAGTCAGTTTGCTTAGGAGTGTCATTTAGAACTGTTTACGATACCAATTAAAGTTTGGAGTGATTAAGAATCCAGCAAGCTGTACACTTTTCAGCTGTAGCTCTATACTGATCAACTAAGGCACTTGGACGAATAGGTAGCTGAGAGAACCAGGGTTGCCGAGCAGTAGTCAGACACATGCCAGGCCTGGAGTCAAGAGTCAAAAACTGGTTGTACCCAGGGCTCGGAGTCGATCAGTTCGACTGGGCAATCCTGGGCAGAACTCGTCCATTTGACGGTCATGTGACCTTACCATTAGCGACACTGGTCATGTAGTGGGCCCCAACTGCAGCTCTCTTGTTCACTATAATAAGTTGCAACTGCACTGGCAGGGCCGAAAGCGCGCTTTGCTGATTACATACATGAAAACAAATCCACAGATAGACATAGCCCTTCTATAAAGTACATTTTCGTTACATTGTAGAGTTTGAGCCCTCCTCACTTATTCAACAGCGGTCAAAAAGAGGAGCGACATGTAGTATGTCGACAGAAACGTGGATGAACGCGCATAAGAACAGCAAGTTTAGGTCGGAAACAAAGTTCTTGTAGGTTTTAAAATTCCAAATGTTAATAAAACGGCAAGAATTGAGTTTAAAACCTTACAAGGAAATTCTACCCCTGGTCATTAGACTACACAAATTTGATAGTCAGTGCACAGGTGGCATTACAATACTTTACCGTAAGGTACAGCACACAGTAATTCAACTAATAACTCCCAGGATGGAAGAGCCTACACACCTGACAGTAAATCCACAGGTAGCAATAAAGTTGCCCTGCACATCAAAGTCAGAGAGGGCAGCGCTATGGGCCCGAAAGTGGTGCTCTTCTCTCATGGTGCGGGGGTCGTGCAGGGCGATGCGCCCCTGCCGCTCGCCGTGGATAACAAACCGCGGGTGCTCCCGTAAGATGACGCAGTCTCCTGGGTTCTCCGCACTGCCTAATGTGAACTGCAACCGTAAAAATATACCATTATCAAGCAGTAAGTAGCAGCCATGGCTGAATTGATGTAGCATGTAGGTAAAGTTTTCTCTTCACGTGATAATGAAATATCAACAAGTGACGTCACCAACTGTTTGTCATTGTAATGAGCAGCAGCGTGCCCATGACAAAGTGTGCTTTAGGATTACTGGCAAACTCGAGCCGGAAACACAGCAAGGGGCGACACGAGCAGTTACATCCGAGAGCACAGGTGAAATGTGCAATAGTACACAACATGGCTACGGAGTCTAATGGGCTAAGTACAGATGCAACGTCAGTACCCGTCCAGTTTCTAGCTCCTATACAACTAAGTTCGACTCTGCAGCATTGGAACAATGTGTCATGGGGAAAGTACCAGAGTTGAGGAGTCGTATGACTAACGTCCGACTCCAACTCCTGGTCCTCTAGCTTTTGCTGAATCCGATTTCAAGTTCGACTGGTTTTCCGACTCCAACTCCTTGTTACAATTAGCACATAGCATGACCACTCATTTTGTCCTGCTGCTTTTTACCAAAGTATACACACATATTAAGCTAAGGAGAGTATTTTTTTTACATTGACAATATTTGGCATAATTAGTATTATCTGGATCATGAATTTTTATATATATATACGTATATATAATTCATAAATAATTACCTATTTCTTAAAACTATTACACAAGGCATTGTAAGCTAAGTATAATATTGAGTGCCAAATATTACACCAGCATTAAGCTTAATAAAAACATTTTGAAAGCATGATCAGTAGGAACAATCGGAAGGAATCAAAGTGGGCACGAAAGACATACGTCCCGAAAGCCTAGCTAATGGCTAAGGCAACCTACAGGATACCCCTGCGGTCCTGCTCCCCATAACATATGATAGGCGAACCTCACTAACCTAACCCTAAGGCCCATCCTATGCTCGCTGTGAGGAGGCAAGACTCGACTTGGACCATCTCTACACTCACTGTCAATGGCAGACACATGGACGAAGCCAAAAACAATTTTTGTCCACATTAACAATACCCAACTTTCATCATTTTTAGAACTCAAGTCCAAAAATTCTTCATAAATTCTAATTTTGTATACCTATATTGAAAACGTGGTTCTCCAAAGTCGGGCTCAAATTTCAATTACCCAGAAACCCACTACAGCAAGTGGGTTTCTGACTCAAACTGCTTTCTCAAATCTTCCAAGGCCGTAACCCTGGTAGGCGCCAAACAGTGCATGTAGTGAGGGTTTCTAATGAATAGAAGACTTCAAATAAAATTGCAAGAGGAGGTTTTTTTTACTGCAAAAAACCACACCCAGCATACACAACCTGATGAAAAAAAATGTGTTGGAATAACAGCCAAATGGGAAGAAGCTATCGTGGTAGCAAAAAAGACCGCAACACATCGGGCACCAGGCAGATGACACTTACTGAACTGGTTTCCTGTTGAGTCTCGAGGTCAAACTCAACAACAGTGGACTGGTGGCCTCCTAGCAACACCCTGTTGTTAAGGGGCCTGTAGCACAGAGTCTGCAGATTCTCGAACTTCTCACTTCTGCAATAAAGATGATAATTTACACTGACACTATGCAAAAAAAACTATTAAAGAGATCATAAATATATATATAGCTACTCTTTGTGAGCAAAAAAAAATCAAATTTTAATATGAAGAACTCTAAGACAAGAAGTTTGTGCAACCTTATGCCGGTCGGTGTGCAATAAGGCAATTTATTAGACAATCATCAAGTATATACTTCGTTTCGTAATATATAACCGAAATAAATTCTACATTAAGCTATCATCAAACATAGACGGAACGATATCCAACAAATCGCAACAGCAAGCAGATGCAAGGCAACATCCACGTATGGACACAATACGGTAGATATTAAAAGATAAGTTTGCTGTACAAAACAACACGAGATCAAATATATGTAACAGGCATCAGACATGAGTAGTAATGGGAAGGGTCATTAGCGTCATCAAACACAAAATGCCCGTTACAATCAATGACACTCAGCTATATCAGGTGTTAGGCTATGCAATAAAGGAACACAAAACAGCAACTGGACACAAAATATATAGGTAAAAGTACCGGAAATATAATTATGAATTTTTATTTCGAGAATTAAATTAGAGAAACACTGCGAGAGCACAAAACCTTCGCCAGGTAACGCAATGCTAGCGAAATTTTAAATGGTCCAGTATCTCGGATTCCTTCCAGATCATCACCGAAATTTACTCCTCAGTTCCTCGGGACATTCATAACAATTCCGGTAACTTTCATGAAGGTCTGTCAATAACGTTCTGCGTTACATTAGCTACAGTTAGTTTATTACTTTTGTTCAGTGGCATTAGTTAAAATTTAGAGCAATTGATCTATTTTACTTCGTCTTTACAAATGTTGAAAACAACCTTGAAGGTTGAAGCGTTCGTTGTAAAGGACATAAGCAACATAACTTAGGTTTTTTTTCACTTATGATTGTTTTACTAGTTTTATCCATCGCCCTTTTATTTATGATCGCAGGCTTTAATGGAGAGCATCTTAATTTCTTAGTTACGTTCAGCGGCGGCTAGTGAATACTGAAGTTAGGGTGCAGCACAGATCCATGTCAAGATTATGAAGTTCTTACATGAACTACAGGATGGCTGCTGACAGTACTATACCGTAACAACTGCTGCCATCCTTGAGTTCATGATAGACTTACAAATATCCTGATTTGGAAATGTGTAGTACCCCCACTTCCGTAGCCATGAGGCACCACTAGTTATGCAGCTAAAGGAGAATAGACAGGCAAACAAACCTCCTCCATAACATATATTTGGACATCACGCACCCAAGGGTCCCAAGTGCCTTTTGCGCAGAAGTTGCAGCTTGCCGCAGTTCTTGCTGACGGGGTTAAATTGTAAGGTTAAGTATGTTCTCTAAATTTAATTTTCTGTCCCGAGACATGAGCCACGCATCGAGGTGACCGACCTTTTCTGCGGGGCTCTTACCATCGCCCGTGCGGAGAGCCACGGAGGGGACCGTCCGCAAGGGCGTTTCTTTCTTCTGTCTTCTTCTCTTTTCGTCCTTCATCTCTTGCCGCCTGAGCACAACGTTGTGGTTCCGGCTGTAAGCCGAGTAGCTACTTCATCTTAGATCGCTATTGATCGTCTTAGATTCGGAAATAGCGGGACACTACCAATATAATAATACTAACATGACCTTAGCAAACGTAACAAGTGCACAGGAGCAGTCTTACCTGAAGGTGTACTGAGGCAAACCAAACCGTGATCTGAGGTTCAGAGTAGTGGGTGTGAGGCACAGTATACCCGCGTCAATGCTGTACAAGTCACGGATATCTTCACTCAAATGCACCTGAAAAAGTAACAGGGCTTTGTTAGCCTAAGCACTTGAGAAAAGACATTCTAATATAGGTAGCTAATGCTGTCGCAATTCTGGCAGGGCTGAGATGAGCCTCAGTTCGTCTATCAAATCCTTTGCAGTCTCCAAGTCTAAAGTTTTGTCCGAACGCTCGAGATTTAGATGAGGGCATTGCTATATTCTACAACCCGGTTAACAACTTAGCAGCGCCGCTTCAAGTGCTCCAATTTTCAGATTATGAACTGAATAGCCCAAATTTAGACAAGGGCTCTGCGACATTCTATAATGCAAAAACGCACCTTGGAAGTCCCCAAATGTAAGCTTGGCTCTAGTGAAATATCCAAATCTCAGCATATTCTCAGGTGTTCTCTGCTTGCCACTCGCGACATCCCTTCCCCCAAAAAGAAAACTATAAAGATACTCAAAAACATTCACACTATTTCATTCATTGATGGCCAACAAAAATCTGATAAAACGAAAACGAAAAAAAAGCACCCTCGCCACTTTTTATCCAACTAGCTACAACCTTGGTTTATATATAGGTAGCTATAGCATTAACAGCTATTAAAACAAGCAACGACTAACCTAACTTTCAATAACTTGAAAAAAGCTCTCCCAAGCATAGCATTACGGTAATAAGCATATTTGGTCACTCGCCGGGTAAAAGGATAACAAGCAGGCACAGTACAATATACCTAAGTGTAGATTTCAAGCTGGACTGACTACGAGCTTCAAGACTTACCTGAAAAGATGTATATTTTGTGGGGTTTGTGGCATGATAATAGGAGGTCACGTGACCCTGAAAACAGAAAATAAACCAATTACAATTGGAATAGCTAACGTGATAAAAGAGAGATAAGGAATCACATGAAAACAGGAGCAGAAAAAACCAGAGCACTCAGAAAGCGCGCATAGTACGTCCGCCAAGCGATGCAACGGTAATGAAAAATTCCAATTGGCTCTGAAACTATGATTTTTTGTATCAACTCTAAAATCCAATCATTTGTGCCTTTAGATAGCGTTAACAGTTTATGCAATTTTCTTGATGATCCGTTCATAACTTTCTGAGTTAGTCTATGCTGCTAACAAACATAAGAAGTCAAACATACAAATGAATGGACCGATCTGCACCAAAATTTAATCATTTACCTTAGGTCTTTTAACATTAGCTAGCTACTAGCTAACATTTATTGTATAGCTATTTCTTACAGATCCATTCAGAACTTTTCGAGTTATTGCGCTAACAAGCATAAAATCAAACACCGCGACAAACGAACGAACAAGCAGATCATCACAAAAATTTGATCATTTACTCTTTGTAATAAACATAACTCATGTAAATTTTATAAAAATTCGTCCAAAACTTTTTAAATAATGGCATTGACGAAAATGAGGCAGAAAAACAAATGGATAAATCGCTCTTCACCAACATTAACAATCTGTTCTTCCTAACATACCTAGCTACTTGACAATCCCTATGAATTTCATCAAAATCTGTCCATAACTTTTTGAGTTATCTTAATAACAGACAAACTGAAAAAGAAACAGACAAATAAGCCTGACAAAAACATAACCTCTATGGCGGAGGTACAGGTAACTAAGAAATTAGGGCAAAACTCAAATAATCAACAGTAATAATATGCTATTGATAAGAAGTCTATTTCTGTAAATCTTCAGCATTAATCCGGTACTTACTTTTTCTCTCTAAACTTTATTCACATAACTTACGAAACAGTTAAAAACTAGAGCACTCTGAGAGCGCATACCTCCGCCAAGCAAGGCAACGGTAGCAAAAAATTCAAATTGGCTCTGACACCATAATTTCCTTTGCATAAGCTTCAAAATCTATTCACTTGTGCCTTTTGGTAGTAATAACAGCTTGTGCAATTTTCTTGAGGATCCGTTCATAAATTTTTGAGTTATACTGCCAACAAACGTTATGACAAACGTTATGACAAACATGAGTCAAACATACAAACGAACCAACCGATCCTGCACCAAAATTTAATCATTTATGTCTTTTAACATTACTAACAACCCCTATAAATTTCATAAAATCCATTCAATATTTTTTGAGTTATTGGGCTAACAAGCATAAAATTAAAAACAGTGACAAACGAACGAAAGAACAAACGGATCATTACCAAAATTTGATCATTTACTCTTTGTTTTATAGCTACCTAACAACTCATGTTAATTTCATCAAAATCGATCAATAACTTTTTGAGTTAACTATGGCAGTGAGAAAAACGAGGCAGACAAACAAACAAACGGATAGACACATCTTCACCAAAAGTTAATCAAGTGTTCCTCCTAACATACTTAACAATCCCTGTAAATTTCATCCAAATCGGTTCATAACTTTTTAAGTTATCTAGGTGACGGACAGACAGAGAGACAAAAACACAGACAAACACAATGAAAACATAACCTCCTTGGCGGAGGTAGAAATACTACCAGTTTACATGAAGGTAATGGGCGACACCTAACAGCTAAAACTGTAACAGGTTTGATTTCATTATTGAAGGTCAGTTAAAATTTTTCTGCACCGAAATATAAATTGCACGGAGACACTATTTTAATTTATTATACATATATTATCTTTTCACAGATCTAGTTGCCCTTTGCAAAAACCGGATACAAAAGCAAATAAATAGATAGGAACCTAGAGCACTCTGGGAGCACATACCTCTGCCAAGCATGGTAACAGTAACGAAAAATACAAATTTGTCCTGAAACCATGATTTTGTTAATATCAATACAACAACTTATTCATTTGTGCCTTTTAACAGTATTAACAGTTCCAGTAATTTACTAAGATCTGTTCATAATTTTTTGAGTTATGCTGCTACGTGCTAACAAACATACCATATGTCAAACTCACAAACAGACTAACCGATCATCACCAAAATTAAATCACTTGTGTCTTTTAACATTACCAACAACGCTTTAAAATCATAAATTTTGAGTTAGTGTGCTAACAACCATAAAATTAAAAACTGCAACAAACAAACGAACAAACAGATCATCACAAAAATTTCCTCATTTAGTCTTTGTGATAAGCTATAGCTACGGTACCTTACAACTGATGTAAATTTCATAAAAATCTGTCCATAACTTTTTGAGTTATGGCATTAAGACAAACGTGGCAGACAAACATACAATTATATGAACAGATCTTCACCAAAAGTTAATTATCTGCTCCTCCTAACATACCATAGCTACCTACCTATCAATCCCTGTAAATTTCATCACAATCCGTCCATAACTTTTTGAGTTATCATGGTGACAGACAGAAAAACCCAATGAAAACATAACCTCCTTGGCGGAAATCATAAAGTATGGTTCTGGTAACTTACAGCAGCATTCCCAGCCCATGCAAGTTCCTCAGCGGAGTCGAAGTGCACAGCATTGACAAAGAATTGGTCCCCTCCATCCATAACAAAAGTGGAGCTCTCCTGTAAAAAAAAAAAACAAGTAGTTTTTAGTATCAGGACTGCTAAGTCGGCTGGACCTAGGGCAGCTTCAACTCCTAGGTCCCATCGGCATCAGGCTCCTTACACCTGAAAAATCACCAACTCCATTATAAAATAGGTCCAGTTTTACTTACGCCAACCCATGGGATAAGTGAGTGCTCAATTCTAACTGGCATCCCTCAAAATTGTCTAACTTCTAGGTACCGTAGCTAGTGACTCCTAAGCCTTGCTTTAATATCATTGCTAACTATCTTCTCTCCGGAGTTGCTGGAACATGATAAAGGATAAAGTGGAGAAATGTCGGCCAACCTTAAAGCTGAAGGACCATCTGAAAAACTTGCACTATGAACACCTCTTAGTCTATGCCAAGAAACTTGCCACATCTATCCCTGACAAACTAAAAAGGGTATAACCATTCGGGGCAAATGGCAATAGTCATCTTGGTGGCAAAAAATTATTTCGGCCTCACACATTCACTTTTCAACTTAGAAAAGAAATACAGGGACTGAAATGACAATCCAAGCTATATAGTGCAGTACCAATGGGGCCATTGGCTACTTTACCTTGCATTAGCTTAGTTTGCCCATAAATTTCTGAAGTGCCCTTTCAGACTGCAAGCAAATAAGGTTAGCAACTCCTAAAAATATTTGTCATCGAAATGCAATAGGTTAAAGTGTTATATCAACAAGTGAAGTAAGAAAATAAACCTCACCTGAAATTCACCACTAAAGTCATGAGCAGCATACTCTTGTTCACCAAGTTCAGCTCCATGTAGCAAAGCTGGATCAGGAACAGCTTCATTGCCAAAAATTTGTTCACCATATCCTGAAAATATAATAAATTTACTCAATGTAGTAGTATAGCTACCTCCATAATGAAGCACTCCATTAACCCACAAGGTAAGGAACTACAGGTAACTCGACTTAGACTAGCTATGTAACTATCTACCCAATATTA
The DNA here is from genome assembly GCA_001587735.2 of Parhyale hawaiensis. Classification (NCBI taxonomy): domain Eukaryota; kingdom Metazoa; phylum Arthropoda; class Malacostraca; order Amphipoda; family Hyalidae; genus Parhyale; species Parhyale hawaiensis. The sequence goes on from LQNS02278160.1 coordinate 23,949,669, forward strand.
ATAGTTGTAGGTTGTTCCTTGACAAACTGATAAATAATTAAAAACAAACAGGCCTTTAAAGTGTTAAATCAAAAATACGTTGTTAAAGCTTCTATTCCAGAGTCAAGACCAGAGGCTACAGCATAAAGATAGTTATGCTGTAGTTACAAAATGCATGAAAGCAACTTAAGCAAGAACAATAGTGTAGCTAGCTACTGTTTTTGTAAGTAACCATGAGGTTTAAAACTAGGCCTATCAATTTTGAACTAAAAATAACCAGCATGATATAAATACTAAGGAAAAAAGTACCTAATCCCTATATCAATGTAATAGGTTATGCCTTCTTTAGGTGTCTTTTTGTGACCACCGCGTGGATGATTCCCCCTGATCGCTCATGAATCGCGTGTTTTTGTGACTGCATTTTGACATGATTCTGATAGCAATCAACTGTGATCAGTGGTGAGAATTGATCGCAGTGTGATTTCCTCCCCAGGCTAATCATGTGTGATCAAAGAGTGATTCCAGCCATTGTACAAGTAAAAATTCAAAATTTTAAATGCAAAGTCGTGATATTTTCTTATATTTATGAATATATTGAACGATGTTATTATGATTGTTTGTAATATTGACTTCAGGAATTGTAGTTTCTGTACTTTCATGCCTGTGTATGTTCAAAATGCTTTAAGTACTGCTAGTTCAGTTATGCATTTGGCTTGAAATAAATAAAAACTCATAAGAAATCCATTCCCAACCATATTCAATAAAGATACGATATAAATATATTTTTACAAAAATTGACATGGCAGCTCTATATGTTTACAAAATTGTTGACCGTTCCTGTGCTTTACAATGATCATGATGATCATGATCACGGTGATACTGATTACAAGCGTGGCCACTAAAAGACACCTTTTCATCTATGTAGACTAGCACTAGGCTAAGTATCTAATAGCAACTATATAATATTATTATAGAGAACTACTACTTCCAATTTTCAGTAGGTTGCTTCTAGCTTACCAGAACATAATTAGACATGTATTTCTGAAATGAAACAACACAAAATTCAATAAGTTATAGGTAGGTTTTAGATAAATATAAACAATAGTTGGCCCTGACTTTCCTAATACTCAAAACGAATTCCTGAAAAGTGAAAAGAAGCACATCAACTCATCCTTTCAGTTGTGTGACCAATATTTGATACTTTCTAGAAGTGAAACTGTTCATTTCGCAATGTTTATGAATAAAATTCAAAAAAGGTGAATATAAACAAAAAAAACATGTTTTTTTTTTGTTGGTTTAACCCAGCCAACCATAAAATAAAGAGATCATGAATGCACATAAAATCAGTGAAGCTAAATATGAATGAAGAATAGACAAAATACCATCATGCCACAGAAGTAAAGTCACTGCTGTTGCAGTCTATTCTGCCATAAGTTAGCCACCTTTTATTATTCTTGTTCAACTAGTGTCAGTCTGTCAGAGGGAGACGGAGCGAATGAGTGACTGGTAGTTAACACTTACCCAGCATATCATCATGAAGGTTATACGGTACTCCAGTGAAATCCATGGAAGAAGAAATACATAAACTAACTCTAATGTATAAAAATTGTGAAGCGGTGCTAAAAATTCCTATTTGAACATTTTAATTGGCAAAGCTCAGTTTCACCGTAAAGTAAACACAGATGATCGGAGGGAGATTCGTGTAATGGCGAGCATCCGGGACTGAGGAAAAATATCAAGACTGAGGCTGGAACAATCAAGGCTCAATCTATTCCTCCAATTCCAATTCCATTAGCAGGGTGATGTGCATTAGGCCATGGGCAGACCCGCAACATCATATCTTTGGATCGATATACCTGCGTAGTTCTAAATAATACTTGTTTTGCCACCATATGGTAGCCGGTCACAGCAAACAAACGGGAGCAAAAGCTGCTCGGGTCATTCGACTATACAAGGCACTACAAACTCACCTATACATCACTAATAATAATATCAGCTTGGTGCTACAGTAATGACCAGTTCCCAGAACAAATATTGTTAAATAAATTTATCAATTTTTTTCTGCCTCTTTTTATACTTTTAATAATATCTGTGCATAATACGCTCAATTATCATACAGATTACTGTATATTAAGTTCTGTCGACAGTTTTCTGAAATTTGCCCTCATGTTGCGTGTTCTATCTAAAAATCATACTAGAACTATTTTACTCTGCAATTTTTATAATGGTGTTTATGTAATATCAGCTTGGAGCACTTATAAAGATGATATAGCACATAAAAGAAATATCACAAGGCGGTCTCCTCGACCCCGAAGCAGTAATTTCACTTT
>LQNS02278160.1:24009965-24020808 GCA_001587735.2 Parhyale hawaiensis
CTGATAGTAGGAAATCACTAGACTATAACACCAGAAATATATTCATTACCACTAAGATATCATGCAAAAGACAAACTTAGAAAAAGTAATGGAGTTTTAATATAAATATTGATGCACAGTAACTCAAGTCAAATATTTAAAATATTTCTCAATTGAAATTTATTTCTCGAATTACTAATCTAGTGGAACATAAAATAGTTCACCCAACACAAATACTGAGGATATTACAGCTGTTAACCCCCTAGCTATTAAACCACTTGCTTTACAGAGTAGTTCTCCAACACATTTGCCATATGGATGCTCCCCATTACCTTATATCTCACAGTCATCCTGCCCCCCCCCCCCATTGCTCTTTCCTTTTCAAAATTATCTGCCTGACTGAAAAAGTGCATTCCGAATAATTAACACTACTATATTAATTACTCGAGTTCTCGCGGAAATCCACGGTGTGGAGTATATCACCAACTTCCTCGACAGACACGAGTGTTGCAGATACTGAGCCCAGGCACTCTATAGGCACAACCACGACTGAACCTCGAACAAACGTACTGGACACCCACACGTCACTGTCACCTAAACGTCCTCGCTGTGCACTGCTACAACGGGCTGTGTAAATATCAATAAGCTGTAGTTCATGGTTATAAAGACCTCCATTACCTTCCTCACCACCACCTCCTCCCTCCTCTCCTTAAAACATTTATATCCTTCCCGGAAAAATTCACTACTGGTTAAGAGCCAGCGGATCTAGAAAGTACCTTGCATCAGTGTTACATCCTAAAGTCTGTCATACGTGTGTGTAGGAATACAGAGTTCTTTCTGGAGGATTTGTGCATCAATACATTTAAGAAGAAAAACGATGTTTTCTTGACCAACCACATGCTTGTTCAATTAAGTGATAAAAGCCTCCACGCGCCGCGCCGCTCAAAGCAGCTGAGTATGAAAGTAGGGCCGGTGATGCAAGGGCTGTACAGTGTACTTAGTTATACTCTGATCATATTATTAAGACAGTTTGGGCGTTGTCAAATTCCTCTACAGCGTGGCCAATTCTACGGATATTTCTCTAAATGCAGGTATAGTGGTCGGGGCTAAGATATGGGGCGAATAAAATCTCAGAAATGCACATAGAAATGGCAGTGTGAGCTGCAGATGAATTTGACCACGCCCAAACTACCTTGATAAAATGGTCAGAGTATGGTAAGTTAGTTCTTGAAACTTGCACAGTTTATTTGCTAAACAAGCTCGCCTCAGAAGCGAATTCAGTGTAAGACTGATAAACTAAATGCTTGTAGAGCTGTGATGCAAGGGAAAGAAATGAGAGTCTATGCAGAGGCTATTCGCAGTTACCCAAGAACAACAAACACTTCTGCGGCCAAGCCCTTCCGTAATTGTTATCACCCGCGAACGAAGTGGGAATGGTGATGATATTTTCCTTGAAGATTTAGGTAATTTAAATATTTGTAAATATGTATGCATATCTATGTTTCTGTCCACCCAAAAAGTGGCCGAAGGAGTTGAGCAATGTTCATAATTTTAAGTGGGGAGTTTGGTTGGTGACCTAGATATGACCCATGTCAAAAAACTTGGCATAGCTGGCCGTCAAAAATGACGGCGTTGAATTTGCTTCTACTGCGGCGAATTAGCCTCCACCACTGCAGATCGTCTTACGTCACGAGACGTTCAATTTTTCTTATGTTATTATTAAGGATCTAATACTAGAGGCGTAGTGCGCTAAACTTGTTAGAAACAGCATCCATATGAGAAATTGGGATTAGCTGGTCATCAAAAGTGACTGCGTTGAATTTGCCCCACCGCGGGTGATGGTCTCAAGCCACGAGGCGTTCTACACTAAAACCGAAACATGCAAATGCATCACAAATATAAAGTGTATCGTGATGATGCACATAGGGTCATATGATGCACTTGGTACGAATTCATGCACTTATGTGTTTCAGTTTTGTCACAAAGTCGACGATGCACCACAAGATGCATAAAAACAGGTAGAATTGATTCACCTGAAGAGACGAAACTTTGAAAAACAATAGCGATCTGCGTGTTAGTACATATGTAACCGCGTCTCGCTTCGCATGTGTAACAAAACTACAAAGCTTTTGTTCACTTTGTCTTTGCGAAAACATGTTTTTCTGTCTGCTGCAATGACACACCAAACTGCGCTATGAAACACCTACGTGGATCCTGAAGCTTCTCTGTGAAACACTTAGTGCATCAAAAATTTTCTCAGTGACAGTGGCCCCAGAGAAGTGTAGGGTTGCAATCGGCCACACATCGTCAAAGATTACCGTGCCACCAACGGAAGGTTATTAAACAGCGACCTGTGCCCCCATAACCTTCACATTTTAGGGAAAGGTAAGCACCTCTACGGCAGCTGTGCATACCTATAAATTGCTGAGTCAGAGCGTCAAGCGCTGCGAGAGCTCACATGACTGGGCAACGAAGTCCGAAAAAGGACGCTGTCTGAATCCTTGTTCCCTCAGTTAAGTCTTGCCTGCATAGAGCAGCACATCGATGTTGTCCTTTGAGAAACACGAAGATTCTTTGAGCGCCACGTTATCATCCTACCTGCGCGTTTCAAGCTGTTAGTGACACCCATGGAAGGATACTGAATATTCAGCTTGTAAATGAACACCAATAATAAATTTTGCTACCTAGTTGTACCTTTGTTTTTCCGATACTGCTTCGTTTACCATGGGAAGAGGTCTAGCGTTGTTTGGCCCTTCTTATAAGAGCGCAATGCACGAATTTTAGGGTAACTTCTTTTTCATTTAATCATAAAAGTACGTGGTGATGCTCTACCTATGTATATCACTAAGACTACTGTATTTCTCCTTTGTATCCTGAACTTCCTGAACAAATGTGGTAATTTTGCTCTCCGCAAGGTTCGTTCGCTTCATTCCAACTTTTCTAGTTGACACATCAATGCTGACTCTACGAAAATTCTGCCATTGGCTCACTTCATGCTCTTCATTCCAACCCGTTTTGGAAATCGTAGGTAAACATCTGATACTTATGAACGACAGCATGGAATAATGAAAAATGAAGATACCAAGATTGGGAACTTTTTAAATAGACACATCGGCGTTGTTTGTGAAGACTTTGGCAGCCACTCGCTTCGGTTTCCTCATCCTAATTGTTTAGGCTGATATCTTGGACTTCGTTATAAAATTTAACATTGAATCAACCACAGCATTTAATTCATCAACGGTATGGTCGATTCCCCAGCAAAACTGAGATACACTATTAGTCCTGTAATGCCGGGGCCACACTCTACGATCGTAGGCACAGCGTGATGCTAAGGTGAGCAATTCGCATGTTGTTCATGTTCCCGTATCTATGCTACCGACGTTAAATAAGTATCAGGACGAGGTACAGGCTGCGCATACGTTAATCAAGTTGAGTGTGCAACTATTATAGTGACGTGAACTTCTTTGGTACTTCACTTACTGCCGAGTGTTCTTTACTATACCATTGTATTACTGTAAGACGGCAATGGGTCAAGCTGCTCCTACATTTCGGCGCATCAGTTAGGCTCAGTATTTAGTGCCGTTAGGATATACTAGTAATTATTCTAGCTGCCTATACGGTTTATTCTACTGCAGTATTAGAGAATGCAGGTAATTAATATAAATTTTTTTGCTTCCATTAAATATATATAATTAATTAATAACCATCTGCAGATAAATCCAACTGATCTTTCCTTCCAATCATTGTAACTTTATATACGTAAATAATGTAGGTAAAGTATCTACTGTAGGTATACTGTCATTAAATTGAAAATTCCCTTCAAACTATTAATCGTAAAAGTAATCAGGTAAGGTACAATTATTTCGTCATCTCACTCCTTCCTCGCAACTGACGATTAGTAAAAAAGTAATCAAGTGCAGTTAGATTAACAAATCACAAATTTCTGAACAAGCGTGTCAGCATGAAGTTATCAATGTCAGTGCAACGATTTCATTGGTACGTCCCAACTACCAACCAGTAAAGCTAATTATATTGAATTAAGTGTACTTACTCTAGCACTAATCATTACAGCTGCCAATACTAATCGTCAAGGCGAAGGTGCTAACCAAACAAGTGTCGTTAATACCACCAGGTGCGGCAAATCGTCATGGCAACGCGCGTCAACACGCCTGCACCCCACAGCTGTAGCTCGTATCCCCGCTATTAGTACTTCCATAATAACTTTTGGTACTGCCTAAGCACAATAATCTTGCTCCGATGTTCGTTTATTAATATTTTATTCTCCGTTTAATAAAGTTAATGTTATTTGACGAGTGGGGGGTTGTCGAAATTTTTCTACATTTGATGGGCAATTCTGAAAACTCTATAGAGTAATTTTGCAAAGCTTACCATAAAGATCACAGCACGATTGGAAAGTGGTATTTTATTGTCTCAATAGGCCTCTAATTGCTGTTGTCCTCAACTTGGTCACTTTATTGCATTCCAGATTGAGTTACTTCAACTAATAGTATTTTGCTATTAATGATTCGTGAAAATAGCGAAAAAGCTTTTGTAAATTTTAGGATCCCAATGCTAAATTTTCGTCTACGACATATTGTCGGTTAAAAAGCATTATCATTAAAGAACAAATTCCGCTTGACAGGAAATACCTAGAACTACATATTTATCTACGTTAAAGTAAACTTTCCGTATTATTCCGATAAATGTACAGTACCCACTGTACTGGATTTGGAATCGTAGCCACATCTTGTTAACCCCCCCCCCCCCAAGCTCAGCTCTTATACTCGCAGTCATGTTTATTTTCATGTTCACACGGGGAAGCAGTTGTTACTGGTAATGGGTAATTTATTTACGTACCCACTTCAAGCGCCAACATATATTATAGAACTGCAGCCTATAGTTGCTGGCGATGCCACTAGCGTTTCAAGAATAAAATTCCGCATCTGGGAATTAATTCGCGAGCTTACCGATTAGCTCATAAATTAAGTACTTATTTCTCCTAAGAACAGCACTATTAATACTCATATGTGTTGCCTCTTCATCGTGCTCTTGGAAAAACGTTTTCGTAGTAAATTGAAAGCACTATGGCAATAGTCATACATAATCATTCACCTAGTATAAAGGGCCGATGTTCGCACTGCTTGGCTCCACGTCTTATGACTTCGCTGCGGCAGTACTGCTAGGAGAATGACAATATAATTAAAAAGACTGATACGCTGAGCCTTTAGGGTCAATGTCCACTGCCACCCCGGTACTGCATTATGACTTCCTAATCGACATACGCACACCCATCGTAAGTGCTGTCGTTGATTTATAGCCTTTACCGAGAACTGCTACAATTTTGGAAGTGACCTCGTCTGTAATAAAATGTCATTTAACTGGCAAAGGCAGGTCCCAAACAGAATTCCTGATCGCCCCAGGTTCGGCCAAAAATAATGATAGTGATGTACGTATAAGGGTGGTCCGTGCATGGGATGCTCGTACTGGCACGTGCGTTAATTCGGAAGAGGGCGGGAATGTAGTGAATCATGGATGCTATCTCGGGCTGCCGCAGATGCTAAGTTATCGTTTCATTTTTCTCGGGCGTCCTTGGATTCTGATAGGGTTATTGGCTACGGACGTATTTGAGCAGCAGACTGAGTGCTGCACAGGCTCTCCAGCCAATGGACGTTCGAACAATAAAAAATACGGACAAAGTGGACCACTGGTCGCATGTGCATTTCTTCGGATTTCGTGTTAAAATTAAGCACTCAAATGCATCAATTCCAACGGCAGGCGTGCGTTCATTGATAATGGGGACAAAACCCACAAGTGCTTTTAATGGAGCGTACTGTAGTATTTACAATCATAATCTGTACTTAACACCACTGTCACTGTATCGACTTTATGGATGTAAAATTGCAGTGAAATGAAAACAAAGTTATTAGCAATTTACGAATTTAGGATACGAACTGTCTTCTACAACGTTACGTTGTCGTATATGGACCTTTGGAGTTATTCTTTCTATTGTGCATCTGTACTATTTCAAATCACAGCACAACAAGGGAGACAACTAGTTTTTAGTTGATATCACTGAGAGGGGAACTTAGCTTTGAGTGATTTTAGTTGAGGTTAACAGCTAGTGAACTCTTCTAGCAAGCCAGTGATCGCTCCATTTGAAGAACTGCCCCAAATCTGAAACTGCGAAAGCATACAATTGGTTGTCAAATTGTTTCAACTAAACTGGATATTACACTTAAATATGATCATTGATTGCTTTTTTCCGCATTGCATTAAATGCACCAAATGGGTATAGTTGAACACCTGCTCATGTGATAAGTGCGCATCATGACTTTGCCAGAATTTTCACAAGAATAATTGCAGGTTTCCGGATATCGTCGCTGACATAGGATTCGCCAGACAAAGTTCAGTGAGTTCTCTTTGAGCTACGAGCCTAATTTTTTTAATTATCATAATTATTAGTTCGGAAGTATACGGTTTGAATACTTTAATTTCTAGTAATATTTTGTATTTTCTACGCATCCCTGGAGCATCGAACGAAGTCAATTCCGTGAATGCGAACAATTTACAAAACTAGTGCACGCTGAGAGTGCATCCCTCCGCCAAGCAAGGTAGCAGTAACGAAAAATTTAAATCGGCTCTGAAACCATGATTTTATTTATATCAACACCAAAATCTGATCACTCGATCGTGCCTTTTGGTAATGTGAACAGTTTCCGTAATTTTCCTGGAGATTCGTTCATAACTTTTTGAGTTATTGCACTTACAATGATTTTAACAAACATAAGTCATTCACACAAACTGACCTACTGATCAATACCAAAATTTAAGCAATTATGTCTTTTAACATTACTAACAATTCCTGACAATTTCATAAAGATCCATCCATGATTTTTTTAGTTATTGCGCTAATAAACATAAAATCAAACAGAGCGACAAACAAACGAACGAACAAACACATCATCACAAAAATTTGATCATTTAATCTCTGTAATAAACCCAAAAACTCATGTAAATTTCATGCAAATCCGTCCATTATTTTTTAAGTTAGGGTCCTAACAAACAAAATAGACAGATAAACAAACAAACAAACAAACAAACAAACAAACGGATGGACAGATCTTCACCAAAAGGTAATCATCTGTCCCTCCTAACATATCTAACAATCACTGTAAATTTCGTTAAAATCGGTACAATAACGTTTTGAGTTATCTTGATGACAGACAGAGAGATATAAGAACAGACAGACAAACAAATCCGACGAAAACATAACCTCCTTGGCGAAGGTAATGTTACCCCAGTGAAAAGAATATTCATTACAATATGGAGCGACGTTTCCGTAGCAATGAGATGAACTGTTGATACCTGCATGAATATTTGATTCAATTAAGCAAGTATCATTTAAAGAATCAGAATGACTTTGGCTTACAATTACAAAGTATTGCACATCCACGTCATTCTCGGTTACAGCTAAACGGGTGGATCACGTCCGACCCACACCCGCCTCGAATTCCAGGTCTTCAATAATGTGTTCTACACGAACAGACTGCGACTCCGACTCTGCAATCTTGGGTACATTGGCAAACTCTTAGTTCTCAAATGAGAGATTCAAACCCGGAGAGTAACAGATTCCTTAAATTATGCCTCAGATATATAATTTTACTCCAATTATTCTCAGCCAAAAAGTGAGTCACTTAACCTTAATCCCCTTCTCTAGAAAATAATCCAAATGCATCGCAAGTCCCATTCAAAACTTCAAAATATTAAGAGAAGGGTATATGATTACGACTAATATCCTTAATGTCCTTAACCTCTCTATAAGAGTTTCTCTTCTTTATATTTCAATTCATATTCGCACATCAACCTTATCCCCCCGAATAAAAAAAGAGTTAAGATTAGATTAGATAGGCGGCAGTAGACGAACCAAAAGGCCCATTCCCAAAAAGACACCGGGACTTACACCCCGGCCCTCTATGAGCTATTGCCATTATGTTAGTAGGATGTAGAGGAATNATCAACGGTATCTTTGCTACGGAGCAATCACATTGTATATAAGCTGCTATTTTGTTCAAGTTTGTTGGAGTATTTTACTCAAGATGTTACTTCTGCCTGTCTATATAGAAGACCTAAGGATGCCACACGATAAAGGATCAATGAAGAAAAGAAGAAAATTAAGACGTAAATAAGAGAAGAGGAGATTCCGCACCGGCCTAGAGGCATTAGGCAAACGTATAGGTTATTGCGTGAATTCTTCACGCTCGGGTCCACTAGTAGTGATACATAATCATTCACCTATTATAAAGAGCCGATGTTCGCACTGCTTGGCTCCTCGTTTTATGACTTCGCTGCGTCAGTAATGCTAGGAGAATAGCAATATAATAAAAAAGACTGATACGCTGAGCCTTTAGGGTCAATGTCCACTGCCGCTCGAGTACTGTATTATGGCTTCCTAATCGACATACGCACACCCACCGTAAGTGCTGTCGTTGATTTATAGTCTTTACCGAGGACTGCTACAATTTTGGAAGTGACCTTGCCTGTAGTAAAGTGTCAGTTAATTGACAAAGGCAGGTCCCAAACGGAATTCCTGATCGCTCCAGGTACGGCCAAAAATAATGATAGTGATGTATGTAGGTGTTGCGTGCATCGGCTCCTCGTACTGGCACGTGTGTTAATTCGGAAGAGGGCCGGAATATAATGAATCATCGGATGCTATTTCGGGCTGCCGCTGGTGCTAAGTTATTGTTCCATTTTTCTCAGGCGTCCTTGGATTCTGATAGGGTTATTAGCTACGGACGTATTTGAGCAGCAGACTGAGTGCTGCACAGACTCTCCAGCCAACGAACGTTCGAATAACGAAAAAAATGGACTAAGTGGACCAATGGCCGCATGTGCATTTCCTCGGGTTTCGTGTGAAAAGCACGCTAATGTATCAAGTGCAACGGCAGGCGTGCGATCATTGATAATGAGGACAAAAGCCACGAGTGCTTTTAATGGAGCGAACTGTAGTAGTTAAAACTAAAGAGGATTCTGATAGCGCATACCTTTACCAAGCAAGGCAACGGTAACAGCAAATCTAAATTGAATCCGAGACCGTGATTTTCTTCGTATCGACACCAATATCTAATCATTTGTGCCTTTCGATAGTATTAACAATTCTTGTAATTTTCATGAAGATCCGTTCATAACTTTTTGAGTTATGCTGCTAACAAACATTATGCCAAACAATGACAAACATAAGCCAAACACAAAAACAGACAAACTTATCATCACCAAAATTTGTTTATTTATGTATTTTAATATTAGTAAGAAGTCCTGTAAATTTTATCAAGATCCATTCAAAACTTTTTGAGTTATTGCGTTAACAAGCAGAAAATCATATATAGCGACAAACAAACGAACGAACTTACAGATCATCCAAAAATATTGATAATTTCCTCTTCGTGTTATATATACCTAACAACTCATATAAATTTTATGAAAATCCATCCATTACTTTTTGAGTTACGGCCTTAAGCAAAAATAGGCAGATAGACAAACAAACAAACAGACAGATGAACGGATTCTCACCAAAAGTTAATCATCTATTTCCTCCTAACATACCTAACATTCCCTGTAAATTTCATCAAAATCGATCCATAACTTTTTGAGTTATCTTGATGACAGAAAGACATAGAATAACAGACAGACAGAGAGACAGACAAACAAAGCAGACGAAAACATGACCTCCTTGGCGGAGGTAATGATACCCCATTGAATAGAATATTTATTACAATATGGAGCGGCGCCTCCGTCGGAGTGAGATGAGCTATGGATACCTGCATGAATATTTGATTCAGTTAAGCAAGTTTCAGTTAAAGAATCAGAATGACTTTGGCTTACAATTAAAAAGTATTGCACATCCTCGCCATTCTCCGTTACAGCCCAAGGGGTGGATCACATCCGGGGATCCGCCTCGAATTTCAGGTCTTTTAATGTGTCCTACACGAACAGACTGCGACTCCGACCCGGCAATCTTGGGTACATTAGCAAACTCTTATTTCTCAATGGAGAGGTTCAAACCCGGAGAGTAACAGATTCCTTAAATTATGCCTCAGGTATATAATTTTACTCCAATTATTCTCAGCCAAAAAGTGAGTCACTTAACCTTAATCCCCCTCTCTAGAAAATAATCCAAATGCATCGTTAGTCCCATTCAAAACTTCAAAACATTAAGAGAAGGGTATATGATTACGACTAATATCCTTAATGTCCTTAACCTCTCTATAAGAGTTTCTCTTCTTTATATTTCAATTCATATTCGCACATCAACCTTATCCCCCTGAATAAAAAAAGAGTTATAAGTCATTAAATCCTAACCCCCTTTCCTCAATAAAACTTTCCCGCCTTGTTATAACCAATCGAAACTATAAGTCACTTATCTTTGAATCATATCTCAAATGCAAAGTTTTGCACAAATCCTTATTTCCAGGCAAATATGTGAAACGCTAATCCTCAAACAATTCCTGTCCCAAAAAATCCCCGGTCTCATTATGCCCAGTCGAAAGCACAAGAGTCCCGTACTTATCTTTGAATTACACCTTAAATGTACAGTTTTGCACCGCCCCATTATTCCCAGCCAAAAGAGCGAGAGTTGCGACACGCAATACCGTAGTATGAGGCCCGGCCGCCCGAGTCACGAGAATTCACGGTCTGTCAGTTTGCTCCGAGAGCTCGAGTGGTGTTGATGTCAGGTGTGGTATCGTTCTCAGTGTTTCTCAGAAATCGAATAGAATCCTAATAATTACTGATGATTTATAAAGCTTCACCGGGCAGGATTAAGTTGGTAGTAATTGCGAATTACAGAAGGTGGGGTCATGTGGAA
>LQNS02278160.1:24041833-24058445 GCA_001587735.2 Parhyale hawaiensis
CATGCGCAGACGTTGGCGTGAGAGGAACCATTAGCACGAATCGTGCCCGATTGATTTTCGCGCACTAACTCGCTGGCACAAACTACTGCTCTTGTCAAAAGCGGAGGTCCTTGCACGTACAGGCTGTTGTTAGATACTGGTATCGCTATGGAGTAATATTATTCAGTTATCACAAAGACAAGGGCATTACACTATGACTCTGTCTTCGCCTGTGATCAACAAGAAAAATTCACGCGACTTGCGACTCTTGCTTAGGTTAACATTTTCAGGCAATTTCTGAGCGTTCTGCTATTTTTAGGCAGGTCCTGTCGCTCTGTCTTGTGTGCGTAGTAATTCCTTGAACATTTTTACCACCTCCGTCATGGTTATGTTTTTTGCCGAGCTCGTCTGTTTGTTTGTCGGTATGTCATCAAAATAACTGGAAAATTTACGGACTGATCGTTATGAAATTTACATGGATTATTAGGTGTGTTAGGAGGAACAGATGATTAATCTAATCTAACTCTTGGTGAAGATCCGTTCGTTCAACCGTTTGTTTGTTTATTTGTCTACCTCTTTTCTTCTTGGTAGCTAATCAAAATGTTAGGAACCGATCTTGATGAAATTCGCAGGAATTCTTGGATATATTACAAGGAGCAAATGCCAACTTTTCTTGTTGGTCTATCCAGGAAGCAATGAATGCAACGCTCTCTGCTTCCTGGATCTATCTGTCCGTTCGTTAGTTCGTTTGTTTATTTGTTTGGCGCTAGGTTTGTTCGATGTTTATCAGTAACATATCTCAAAAAGTTATGAACGGTTCTTCATAAATTTTTTGAAGAAAATATTGGAAATGTTGAAAAGCACAAGTGACTAAATTTGGTGTGTTTGACTACATGCATGTTTCTCTTAGTATTTGTCAGAACATAACTAAGAAAGTTATGGACGGATCTTCAAGAAATTTACAGCAACTATTATTACTATAAAGAATCACAATTGACTAAATTTTGGCTCTGATAAAAAGGAAATCCTGGCTTTCAGGACAAATTTGAATTTTATTTTAACATTGCCTTGCTTAGCGGAGGTTTACGCTCTCAGAGTGCTTTAATCTTTAATACAAAAAAATACTGTTATGTAACTCCTTTTTTTATGATAAAATAGCTTAGGATATTAAAAACTACTGGTTTTCATTTAATCATTAAAGATTTATTCCTATAATTTAGTTACCCAAGGAAAATGGGCAAAGTTGAAGCGTTTATTGGGCTCCACCAAGCACGCAGGAATGTCAAGTACGGATATTGTTAAAATGTTAACGATACCAAAATTAGCAGTCTATCATGTTATAAGTAGGTATAGATATGTCAACTTCAAGCTTCTTCCCATAACGATGTCGATTCTTTGAATCAACGGAGAATTGACGAGGTAGATCAGGACACGAAGCAAAGAATGCAACGGGAGGACTCAATAGGACTAAAGTAAAACTTAGCCGTGACTGCACGTGGCAAATTTACATCACATCGACGAGTCGAAGTATTTGAGTGTGAGACCTCAGGCATTCGTATGTTATTTTCTTGCATATATCACCGTATTTTTAAGATTTATTTCATTCAATCTCTCGCTCATGACTGGCCAGCTACTTGAGCTGCAAATTACTGTAAAATGTTGTCGCCAAGTACAGAAGGTTCAAGCAATAGGCTAACTGTTACTGTGTTTTTTCTCGCGTACAGAATTGGCCATAATGGTGCTTATATTTGTTGGTAAGGAATAAATATGTTCTCTGAAGAGCACTGTGAACTGAATATGAAGTGTAAATAAGGCTTCAATCAAGAAAAAGAAGTTAAATCAGCTCGTCAAAAGGCAACAAATTCGGCGCCAGTGCTGTTAACGTTTCCACCAGCATGCACTGCAATTTTGTATAGATAATTGCGAAAATAGTATGTATCATCTTAATTTACTTATACGCTAGAGATGAACTTAGCAACTAAAGAAGATTTTTCTGGTTAAATTAGTTAAAATACTCTTAGGCTGCTCAGCCATATATAGATTCGTCGATGATGACTTCACTTTTTGGTGCTAATTTCTCGTGAGTCCTCCCGTTACGCTCTTTGCTTCCTGGTTCAGGCCAAGGACAGGCATATTGAAAAATGTATTAAATTGATTCACAAGATAACATGTGAACATTAGTATCGTTATTATCAGGGTTTTAAGCCACTTTGAGTGTAATTAGTTGAGGCTAAAGACTATGTGCAGTTGTGCACCCTGTAATATGATAGCGGTGACTGCAAATTCTAGTTTATTCTAACTTTTTTTTGCTAAATGATGCCCTTTGTCCATATATTCATCGTGCGTCAGACTTGTTAAACATACAAATAAATTTGCATTTAAATGTGTATACTGCACTGCGTACATGGTCAATGCAAATGCTGTAGACTTGACTATAGAAATGAAAAGACACGAGGATCATTAAATCAGTATATAAAACAGACAATAATCATATGACTAGGATACATAGATCGGAATCTTTATATCTCGCTTGATAATTAACAGTAACACTGTATAATATGTACCCGGCACTCAATTAGAAGAAAAGAATTAGCATAGCGTCCCCGAAAAAAAAGGTAATGCAGAAAATGGCAATACAGTCTTTCGGTATACGGCAAGGAACATTCATCAAAATAGCTCTCAGTGTTTACGATTGACGTGAGCCTACTATGTCTGTGCACTAAGTAAATCCTTAAACCGTCATAGAAAATGCACAGATAACTAAGTAAGTGCCACAGTCTTGAAGATGGCCAGCCTGGGGGAGATCCTTTGGCGGCCTACAGGACGCAATCGATCCTCCTGACCTAGCCTAAGTTTATCCTTCCTTAAGTCACCTTAAAGCCAGATTCACACGACAATATTTGACATGATCAGAGCTGGTTATTCGTTCAAACGTGCTGCTGCGCCTTGGGGAAACACAGCTGTGTGTCTACCAAAAAATCCCTAAATTGTTCGCCCCAGTGTCATCTTGTTGTTACCAAGTGTCACTAGTCAAGTGAAGTTTTAAATGTCTCTTCCAATTTAAAGTGAATCATAAATAATAAAGCTGTGCACTTTGGTGATAATTATAAAAATATAAAAAACAGCAAAGCATTCTGACGTGTGACGACGTCAAAAGACTTGCGTATGAACCATGATGCTCACGGAACACTCGCTTTACTGGCATTTGATTTGCCGCACTTCGAATCGCATACTGCTTGGGAATCTTCCTGTTCAAGTGAGTTCAGTGTAACAAATCACAGTTAATATGTGCAACGATATTCTTGCATCAGGATTTCCTTAAGAGAAATTTTTAATAAACTTGAAGAAAGAAACAAAACATTCGGGAGTCTGGCGGGTCGGATGGCGTCCAAAGATTCGTGTGAATTTGGCTTCTAGAATTTTGTAAAAGAAAAAAGCTTTTCATTTATCCTTGCAGTTGAATCAAAATTTAAATAAACTTTCATCACAACGGCTAAAGCGACTCGATAACATTCGACGTTAACCTTAAGCCAGACAACTGCCGCATGGCTGCGTCTGGCGTTCGCGTCTCCGCCATGTAGGTAAATTCCTGCGGCACTCGAATTGCAGCATCAGCGTTTCTGCCATTCAAAGTCCACTGCCAGGGTGCTAAAAATCCACCAATAATGGAGATGTTTGGGAGCTACAGTTGTCTCACAAGCCCTTCGTCTCTGAAACTACAGCTTTAACGACCCGTAAACGACGGAAGCTGTGCGCGTCTTTGTGGCCTAGTAGGTATTTGCTTGCAGCGCGAACAAGAGCATACGTGGGGTTTCTGATGTGGGTGTGCAGCCAAGTTGAACTTCACCTTCATGCTGGTGATTCGGCAGAACTTGGCGCAGCCAGGACCGCAATTTTACGAGCCTTACTCTCTCAGTTCTCTTCTTTGGCCTATTCATTTCCAGCTCTGCGGATAGCTGCCCCTTCAATCAGTTCAGTAATTATATTTTTAAAAATTTTTAACCCGGACGATAGACCTTATAGCAATTATGAGGCATTTTTAGTTATAGGGGGAGAAGGTCCTGGCTCAAGACTCCGGCCTGGAGATGGCCGGAGGGCCTGCCGCCTCAAATCTTTTAAAATGCCTTAAGGGTGCGGAAAGCTAGTAATATGACACTGTTGCCATAGGGCCGCGCCCGACTCAACAGATCGATGGCACTGTTCTTACTCTGCCCCGAAGGTTACTTGTGGTAATCGAACCTGAGCGGCCATTGATTCGCACAAGAACACGACAACGACTCACTTGTTCTCTCTTCCCTTAGAGATTGCATTGTAGTTTTCATTTTATTTTATTTTTGTAACGGTGATAACTCTAAGTCGGCGGACCGCGGCTCCTCTCTGGTAATGGGTCCCTGTTTCATCTACTACCAGCTATCTAGTCCAATCTAATCTTGATGTGCATACGTGAATCATAAACTTGTTGACTAAATAATCTGAAGAAAGCGTAATATCATCCGCTTTCAGGGGCTTCTACCTTGAGCCAATAGGGACCAAATCTAACCTCAGTTTCTTGCAAACCAGAATTAGTTAAACGTCCATATGTGAGCACATCCGGGCGATATGATCCGGCACTTAGCGCCCCGGCAACCTGAGTGAAAATAGGCCAAAATCTGCGGTCATTTCTACTCATGGGGTTAGGCAACTACCTATCAACCACCTCCAGCCTGATAATAGTAACTAAATGAACTTAGAAATTCTTTTTATCTTTTCTTGTCTCGTGCTATAGTACGATACTCTATTTTTAATAAATGTGTTTAACTGAATTATATTCGTTCTACTACTTCATTGAAGCAAAGATTCTTACTGTTCCTTCCATCGTTAACCTGTTCGACTTGACGTATTTCTTCAACTTTCCTCTTTCTTCCACGCAAAAAATCTTGGCCATCATAAAACGACGGAAAAATATACTGTAGTTAGAAAATACGGTATTAAATTGCTTCACAGTGATATTGTACCGGGTTTATCGGTTATTTTCTACTCGTCGTGCTTTTTTTTTTGCAGCGAGCTGTAGTGAAGCGAAAGTGGTAGCTGTATTGGCGTCACCTCGGTGCCTAGTTGTATCGTCGGCGGCTGCCTGTCCTCTCGGTATTTAATCGTCTTTTGTTAAGGATGGCTGTTTTATGTGGAGCAGCTGATAGAGCTTTTTTGCTAGATATCTTTCTTCTTTGTTTTGCTTACTGATATAAGGTTTCGTGACAGTACTTACTTTGAAAAACACAGACAAGCTTACAACAAAAAATGGTGAGTCATTAGGATTTTGTAACTACACTAGAGGATGCGATAGACCACCAACTTGGCGGTGAACGTTTACTTTCGCCCTTTTACACTGATTTCTTTGCAAAGCTTTTGAGTTTTTTCACAATTCGTTGATTACACCTATTGGGGGAAAATCAGATAATGATGGAAGCATACACTGCAAAGGGTTTTTATTTGTACAAACGTCGACTGCGGATTTCATTCAGATATTGAGTTAAGGAGTATCATGTATGTATTTATGTTTTCGATTTATTATAGTATTTTCATTACAGTTTTGTGAAGCACCTGTCTCACCTGAATCATATGGAAATTTGGAAAAAATGTTAGCGCTTATACAGTAAAACCCCTATATTTCGGACAGCATGGGGGGAAGGCCTATTCCGAAATTCGGAATGGGAAAAAGGTCCGGAATATCCAAATTCCCGAGATATAAGAGTCCGAAATATCGGGGTTTTCTGTATCTATCACGCTACTTGTAGTCAGTGCTGACCCTAGCTGACCAACCAGCGCGCTGTGTATCTTTGTTTAACTATGTTAATAGACCTGTGTTTGATGAACTTTAGTTTTAAAAAGAAGTAAATTACTAAGGCTTAATATTAGCAGCAAGTATCAGGTATATTTACTACTTACACATCCTTATGTCTGCAATGAATTAACTGTAGCATCATTGAGATATTCCGCACCACAAAACGTTTTTTATACACGCATGCAGTACAGGAAGTGGCGAGCTATACATAATGCAGCTCCCCAAAGGTTAGGTTATTCCCACATAAAGTTCACGCCAGCGTTCAGAGAACAAGACCTCGGCAATATTCAGTGAGTTAGCGGTCATTCACCACTAACCATTGTGTGTAGGCCTCTGAAACTTTTTCTTCAAGTTCAGCAATTTACAGTTTTGTTTAATATTATATTGAACTATATAGCGCTAAAAGTAGCGTTGAAAAAATTGCATTACTAAATTCCTTTTTAATAACCGTATGAGCGACTCTAATTCCTTACCGGTATAGAGTAATACAGTCTTTTTTTTTTCGTACTGAGAGCTAAATTTCTAATAAACATTGGAGTAAGTATAGATGGAGGCGACACTAGGGACCCTCGCCTCAACAACAAGAGGTCCGCCTTTTGTGGCTCCAGCTCGATGGCTGGCCGAAATGGCTCTCGGACCGGCCTCTTGACTAAGAGCAAATAATTTACTTACTCTGTACGTAAGTACATAGTTAATTAAATCAAGACCTTGAAGACACAGTAGGAAGTTTGGTATATCTCTTGCATTTTAACAAATATCGGTTACCGTTGTCTTCAAAGCATAAAGCTCCTCATTGCCTGAGAGCTAGCACAGCCTTAGAAAAACCATGTTAACATTCTGCTTTCATCCTCGCTGGCGCTGTTTGGTAGAGTATGCATAGCTGGTGTCGGGTGTAGAAAGTTAGAGGAGTTACGACACGCTGTGCGCTCGTGCGTGACTGGTTGCGTGAGAAGAAGTTGCTTATAGAGGCAACTTATGCTTTCCTTTGTTTACAGAGCAGCTGCCTTAACAAAGCTGTGGGCTACCCCTGAAGATAAAGCCGTCATTTAGCTTCAAGGGCGGCCAAAAATCCTGTTAGGATAGGACTTCTCGACTGGATCAAAGGTCTCTGCAACCGGCACACTTGCGAATAATTCATTTTGAAGTGCCTACGACGATGTTCTAGGTACAGTTTTCGCACTATAAAGCTATCCTTGCAAAATTTGTTACGCGAATCTGAAAGTTTGCCTGCCTTGTTATCAATATACAGTACTGTCAGTACATCGTATAGCGTGACTGGCAAGCATACAGCTTCTATTGTAATAGATTTACGTTCCTCGTTCGCAATATCATGAAACCCGATAGGTCTGCTTTGGAAGATGAGAATAATTTACCTATTAGTCAAACAAAATGACGAGAGGCTACAGTTTCTTTAACTGCATGCACTGAAGGCATGTACTTTCCAGGTGAACGAAATAACCAAACTCTTGGTCATTGCTGATCCGTACTTGTATAAAATTTGCTCTCCATATAGATAAAATTATAGTCCAAGTCCAAGCCCACTAATCCATGCAAAGATTCACCAACAGAATTTACGCCCTATACTTAATCAATAAACGTAGCGGATCATCCCTGAAAAGTCAGCTACCGTTTGCCAGAGTATGCAGTGCTGAAGGGTGTGTCCACCAGCCTGAGGCACATCCTCAAAAGCCTATCACTTTCAGTTCAATAGAGCCAGTCAATAACGAGCCTTGATGATGGAGCTTGAGATCCATTGCCTAACATAAGTGCACTTAGATTCCCCAATTGCATGCCTTATAAAAGTGACCATCGGTACCGGTGCTTCAATCGATGGTAGAACGGCTCTGCGACGCTTACATTGCATGTCATCGGTTGAGGTCCCGCACGACATGGGTGGATCAGGTGCACGGGCTGATGCTTAAGGCTCATCCGCTAGCAGCCCGCAACTCACGAGCTTTTATCTTTTGATTTGTTCCACAGTTTGTCACTAAGCGCTCGTCCAAGCTTGGGTGCATTTGCTGCTCACAAGTTGATTGAGGTCGTAGAATTCACTTAGGTTTAACTTCTAAAGAACTTCGATTTTATAGGTGAGATTTATGAGTTTGAATCGCTAACCCGGCGACAGCACCGTGACAGTCGGAATACGATTGATCATCTCAAGCATTACGAAGCATAACCGGTTGGCAGTCAACGGCTGAAGCTCGATCTAAAGTGCCGGATTGAACGTTCAGAATTGTAGTTCCCGAAAAAAGTGAATTCGTTGAAGAATTGAACACACCCAGCAAACATTTCTGCGTTTCTCACTTGCTGAAACACTGAACTTTATTAGTAACGAACTGTGTAATTAAAGTGAAAAGGGTTGTGTTGCGGTTAAACTTTCATTAGTGTATTTTATTTCTAGCAAATGCATTACAATGTTCTTAAATGCTTTACTAACTAATCTCCTTACTTTGCTTACAATGATTTGCTTATAAAGTTCCTGTGTCGTTTGTGGCGTAAGGGTCTGCAGATGGCTCTTACGGTACCGTATGCAATATACTCTTCAATGATCGACAATGCCAGATGTACACAAGCACGTAATGCATTGACAGTGCTCTGACAAATAGATAAGCTTCAAGCTTTACAAATGCACTACAAATGCCATCTGTCATCTGTTGAAAAAAGTTAAATAATTACGGTTCTTTCTGGTAATGCCTTTTCAAACATTGGCCTTTATAGGCATCTATAGTTCAACTGAGAGTGACGTAGATGCCCGATGCCTGCTTACTTTTCTGATATTATTACAGTACTTTTGAGTGCATAAATTTCATTTCATGCGATCTTTCGAATTTGAAATATTTCTTGTAAGACTGCCTTCATACTTTGGCAGTTCATATTTTCGTAAAATTTGTAACACTTCTGTAAGGATAGTTTTATACACTCATGCTGTGTTGTGAGAAAATGATGAGACAGTGCTGAAGCTGAGAATTGCAATTTCGAGCGTACACAGTTGTGGATGAAATTTGGTCAGCAGTATAGCTGGTGTTGATTTTATATCCTTAAGACAAAAGATTTCTTTGTTACGACAGATACAGTCGGCAAGTTTTTTATGCTATAGATGATTCAAATAAACCGATGATCCTTAAGACAAAAGATTTCTTTGTTACGACAGATACAGTCGGCATGTTTTTTTTATGCTATAGATAATTCAAATAAACTGTCTGATATATTTTGCTTTATCGTTGTGATCACCGCCCGACTGAGAGAAAATATATTGCAAAATAATCTCCCTCGTTCATCCCATCATATATTATTGGCTGGGGTGGAGGATTACTTTTGTTTATTTTCAATATTAATTCCAGAGTTGCCAATAACATGAAACTGTATAGCACGTAAGTTATTGCAGTACTAACTGTTCCTACTTTTTTTGCAGGGCTCAATAGATTAGATTAGAATATTATAGGTCAGCTTGCTATTTGAGAGATAATCCGATCAACGATTTTTTTTTCCAGAAATAATACCCATTTTCCTTTGTTGAATACAACGACGCAATGTACCCTAATTAAAAAATAGCATGAAAAGTTGCATTCAGTATATTTTTTTGAACTAATTTCACACAGCTAAATATTCGCTGTTGCTAAAGTTTCTTTAATCGCCGTAGACAATCATACGCAGAAATTTTTTTATAGTAATTCAGATTTACGGCAAGGAAGAAACTACAAACATGTATCCTAAGTTGGCACCACACAGGAGCCCTTTTTACTTCTGTAACTTGCGTGGATGCATGAAACAAAATTGAGCAAACTCCACTTTGCATTAGTACCAGTTATTAAAGAATTTATAGTGAAGTTATTTCAATTTATATGTAGAGAATAACTAAGTCCTAGATATGACAAGACCTTGGAAAAGTTTCTACTGACAACCAGCTGTGGTCTGCGAAGCGAAAGCTAAAATTCACATTAAAAAATGGCATGCGGCAGCGTGTACGCCAAAGAGTCTCAGCAGGTGGGCAGAGATCTGGCCAACCTCGACTTGTCCGGAGGAGACCTCCGACGTCCAGGAGGCCCCCAGCAGCTCAGCCAAGACTCTCCCACCAGCAGGTCCAGGCAACAGTATGGTGCCAATGGAAGGTGAGTGCAGTCGAAAGGGCAACAAAACTGCGATAGTGATAGTTCTATTTAGTCATAATCGCTGTCTCTGCTGGACCACCCATCAAATTCTCCTATATAGTTAAGCAGACCTGGGACTACCGAATGAAATTCATTATTTTGGTAGTACCGGCGGTATTTTCATCTACCGAAACACCGATTCAATACTGAATCTACTACCGATACCGATTGGATGTACCGGATGACCTTCTTCGATACATTTGAATTTCCTGCACCCACAAAAGAAGCTCCTTATCCCTTTATGACCCACCGTCCTTCCTGGAAGACATTAGGAAAATCCCACTGATTTCCGTTTAGTTGAGTATTTTCACGCTGCATAGCACTTCATTGAAGAGAAGAGGCGTTGCGCTGTGAGAATTCGGCGTATTGTGTTATAATGTTTCGCTCACTCAACTGTCACGTCCATCCGAGCTTAGTGGAGCGTGAACTGCAAGTGGGTGATGTAGTTAAAGGCTTGAAATAGGTGTTCTATGGACTCTAGAATGTATTAAAAGGCTTTTAAAGACTTTTTTATATATGCATATATATATATATGTATAGTGAGTTTTTTGAAACCTACGTGCCCATTGGGCATGTTTCCTCTGTTTTATAAGCAGCTTCCTGGAGTTCTTGCCCCTAAGCTAGCAGCGATCGTTCGGCGCCTGATACGGTTAGGAAATTTTCCCCGTTGTTGGCGTACTGGGAATAGATATTACTCCCATTCCCAGGGGTCCAGTGTCGCCTCATGTCGCCAACTATTAGCTCATTACGCAGACGCCCATTTTGTCGAACGTGTTCGAGAAATTGGTCGCTTGTAAGCTTGGTCGTTTTGCTGAGGTTATGATTTTGCTGCCTGCTGATCAATTTGCGTATAAAACTGGCTTGGGTTGTTGTGACGCCTTGTGGTCGGTGCCACACCAATTACAATCTGCGCTAGATTGTCGGTCTGAGGCACGCATTGTACTTTAGCGCGGCGTTTGACAGGGTCAACCACAGGGGTGTATGATACAAGTTTGAGTCGTTTGGTGTGGGTTGTAGGGTTCTGTCATTCATTCGTGATTTTGTTTCTGAGCGAATGCAGAGTGTGTCTGTTGACGGCGTTTTGAGTGCCTCAGTCGCGGAGGAGTCTGGCATTCCTCAGGGTAGCGTGCTTGAACCGCTTTTATTCGTTTTGTATACTAGTGACATGTGTTCGCTGAAAAACCCGATGATCAACAATTCCACTTTGATAGCAGTGATAGTTGCTCCCCGCATGCGTAATGCTGTCGCCCAGTCTCTGAATAAGGATTTGTCACGCATTAGTGCATGGTGTTCTGCCTGGAGTATGAAGCTGAATGCCAGTAAGACCAAGTCGATGAATATCAGTCGGTCTCGGACACTTGTACCGCAGCATCCACATCTGGAGATAAATGATACTTTTGTTCGGAAGTCTATCTCATTGGAGATTCTTTGTGTTATCTTTGTTGAGAAGCTTACTTTCAAGCCGCATATTACGCGGCTAGAGCCACGTGCTTCCAGTAAGATTGGGCTTCTGCATAAGGTGAATTCTGTGTTTATGACCGTGAGGTTGTCCGCAGATACTTTTATGTTTTTTACTGCCTGTGTTTGAATATTGTTCACTGGTCTGGGCTGTAGTTGCCTACAGTCACTTACGTCTGTTGGACCGACTTGTTAGTTCGGCCAGCAGTCTGTGCGCAGATAATGATCTGGTGAACCCAGGAAACAAAGAATGGGAGGGGACTCAATGGGACAAAAAATGAAACTTAGCCGTGACCGCACGTAGCGCATTTACATCACATCGACGAGTCGAACTATTTGAGAAAGGGACCTCAAGCCTTCGTAGGTTGTTTTCTTAAGCCCATCACCGTACTTTTTCGATTTAGGTCTTTCAATCTCCCACCCATGGCTGACCAGCTACTTGAGCTGCAATATACTGTAAAATGTTGTCAAGTACAGAAAGTTTGAGCAATAGGCTAAGTGTTAACGGTGGTTTCTCTTGAGTAAAGAATTGGCTATAATGGTGCTTATATTTGTTGGTAAGGAATAAATATGTTCTATGATAAGCACTGTGAACCGAATATGAAGTGTAAATAAGGCTTCAATTGAAAAAACGTAATAATCAGGTCACCAAACGGACCAAATTTCGGCGCTAGTGCTGTACTAGCATGCATTGCAATTTTCTATAGATAATTGGTTATTGCGAAATTAGTATATATTGTCTTAATTTATTTATACGCTGAAGAGATGAGATTCGCAATTTAAGACGATTTTTCTGGCGAAATTAGTAAAAATACTCATGGGCTGCTCAGCCATATAGATTCGTCGATTATGACGTCACTTTTTGATGCTAATTTCTCGCGAGTCCTCCCGTTACGCTCTTTGCTTCTTGGGTGAACCTGTCCCACAGGAGAGGGGTGGCCGAACTCTGTATGTTTTATAAGGTGTACAAAAATGAGAGGCAATGGTTGCATTCTTCTGTCAAGGCCCTCAAAGTCTCTAGGAGAATTACACGTGCTACGGTCGGTGCGCACACTTTCACGTTGGAGGAGGTTAGATGTCGAACTAATCAGTTCGGTCGGTGCTTCGTACCCTGGTCTGTTAGAGTTTGGAACTCATTGCCGGCATCGGCGTTCGGTCGTGTTGGTCTGCATGTGTTAAAGTCAGCTGTAAATGGTTTTTATTGGATTTCCTTTAGCAGCGTTTCGGGATTTCCGGTGCTGCAAAGTGCTTCATTTGGGTTATACTTCCTGTCCGTGGAGGCCCGGGCGCGAAGTTTTAATAATAATACCGAACCAAACACCGAATCATTCGGTAGATTTATTGGAAATCTACCGAACTGAATGACCCGTTTTTATCTACCGATACCGGCGGTACAGAAAAAATACTGAATCTCAGCTCTGCATAGTTTAGGCCTCCTTACTCACAGCATCATCCATACGATCCCTTTGGATCGCATGGACGATGTATCAAGGTGAGATAAAAAGTGCTATATTTTTTTTTAATAAGCGCTTTCCTTTGTAAGCAATATGCTTATTATTTTCAAAAAATCTTTCGCCCAATTCACTGCACTTCTGATGGCGGTGCTCCCACATCTCTTACCTTCCGTTGTAGTCGGCCATTGGTTAATGGTGATTGTCGTGATGAAAAAGAATTCCGTTGTCAAATACGCTTATTTTAGTGACGTTTTCATAATATGCTCCGGTTAAAGCATTTTGATACTCAAGGAATGGATCAAAGCGATCCTCTTTGACTCTTAAAAAATGATGGTCATCGCATTTTGAGGGCCGCCCTCTGCCTTGAAATGAAATGGTCCTGATGGACCCCTGGGAAGAGACTGTCTCAACTGGATGGGACTGATAAATCCAGGATTAGTCTACAGTTACGACTTGTTGATGAAGAACACAAGCATGGAGAAAGCGACCAGGATCGCCTATTTCATTCTAGCTATATTTTCACCTGTCTGACCGTATATATCAACGCTAGTTTGTGGATCATAGAAATGTGACCGTAGCAGGAATCTAACGGTGCGTATTAAAAAAGGAGGTATCCGTATTTTAGCACAAT
This sequence comes from Parhyale hawaiensis, assembly GCA_001587735.2. Taxonomy (NCBI): domain Eukaryota; kingdom Metazoa; phylum Arthropoda; class Malacostraca; order Amphipoda; family Hyalidae; genus Parhyale; species Parhyale hawaiensis. The sequence goes on from LQNS02278160.1 coordinate 24,055,325, forward strand.
AAAATGACTCCACAAACATACAGTTTTAGCATGTTAATACCGCTTATCCCATTTGAAGACTCCTTGATTTCAAGCATGCTATCTATGGTCTTCTACTTTAATTGCATCTTCTTCTTTCCTACGCTTTCGTTTACATGTTCAAATGTTACGGTGGAAAATTGAATAATGAAGAATCAATGATATGTGTATCACAGTTTACAGCGAAATCAGTGTAAGGTACCTACTGTAGCAATGCATAGCGAACTAGGTCGATGCTAATGTCGTAACCTTGGTGTGCAGAGGTCGGTGTTGCGGTGGTCAGGAGGCCATCCAGTTCCTGCAGGCGGAGCACGAGACGGTCCTCAACGGCCTGCATGACCAGATCCAAGCCCTTCAGCAAAAGTGTGGGGGTAAGCTCTGGTGAATTGCTGTAATTACCTCCGCCAAAGAGGTTATGTTTCCGCCGAGTTTGTTTTTCTGTGTGTTTGCCTCTCTGTCTGTCACTAATACAGCTCAAAAAGTTATTGAAGGAGTTTTACGAAATTTACAGATATTACAAATTAGGTATATTTTGAGGAACATATGATTAACTTTTGGTGAAGATCCGTTCAACCCTTTGTTTGTTTGTCTGCCTGTTTTCTTTGTACCTTAACTGAAAAAAAATGTCAATGGATTTTTATGAAATTTAGGTGAGTTCATAGGTATATTAGAAAGCGTTAATCACCCCATTTTTATGATAATTTCTTTGTCCGCGTGCTTCTTTGTCTCTATGTTTGGTTTCATTTTTGTTAGTAATATAACTCAAAAAGTTATGAATGGCTCTTTATGAAATTTAGAGGAATTGTTAGAAATGTTAAAAGGTATAAAAGATCAAATTTTGGCGATGATCGGTACGTTGGTGCGTTTTACTAACTAATGTTTGTCAGAACATATAACTCGAAAAGTTACCAAGGGATCTTCAAGAAAATTACAGAAGCTGTTATTGCTGTCAAAAGGCACCAGATTTTGGTGCTGATAAACAAGAAATAAGTGTTTCAGAACTAACTTGAAATCTTATTTAGCATTGCTTTACTTGGTGGGCGAATGAGCTCTGCGTGCTCTAGTCATAACAAATAGTGCCAATGCGTAAAATTAAAATGCACGATTCGAATCGGTAAATTATTTCAACATGAACATGTTTTACGTACAGAATCTAAAGTTTTCGGTTTCGGTTTGATTCCGGCAGCCTAACCTGCTATACAACTTTTCATTTCTATCATCCTGTACACTCCGCTATTATAACATGTCATGCACACTGGGGCATCTTACTGCATAGCGTATAAATAAGTCTATTCAATTTTACTGTCATTGATAATTATACGAATGTAGAATACTGATACACAGGCTAGACCTCAAAGTTCAAATGCTCGGCCGCGATAATCAGAATGCAGCAAATACAGTGCCTAGACATAAGTATTGGCACAACTCTATTTTTTATGTATTTTAAAAAATTTAGGGACTGCTTTAGGATAATCAAAACAGGAAGTTTATATAACATATATATTATAGAATATTTAAACAAAACAGTCAAATGTGCACTTATAACAAGAAAATTTAACACAAGCAAAAGTAATGATGGAGAAAAGTATACATTTGACCAAAAACAATTATGACATTAGTACTTGGTGGCGTGATCTTTATTGGCAATAACAGCATGGAGACGATTGTTATAGCTGGAAATTAACTTTTCACATTCACTTGACGGTATTTTTTCCATTCTTCCATGCAGATAACCTTTAACTCAGTAAGATTTTTGGGACACCGTTTGTGGACACCAGATTTAAAAAGATGCCATAAATTTTCTATTGGATTAAGGTCCGGTGATTGGCTATAGGGCCATGGATGAACATTTATTTTTTTCTTTTGAAACCATTCTTTCGTTAAATTTGCAGTATGCTTGGGGTCGTTGTCTTGTTGGAAGGTCCACATGCGCCGTCCGTAGAATTTTTTGCCCCTTGAAAACATCTTCTTCTCTAATATCTCCCGGTACATGAAACTATTCATCTTGTCATCAGTGATATGAAGATCCCCAACACCATGGGCAGTAAAGCAACCCGCACCATGATGCTGCCCCTTCCATGCTTCACGGTGGGGATGGTGTTCTTGGGGTCATAGGCAGCACCACGATTCCTCCATACATGCAGAGCTTCGTTTCGGCCAAAAAGTTCTATTTTAGTTTCGTCAGACCATATAGCCCCTTCCCAAAACTCATTTCCTTTGTCCAGGTGGTCTTTGGCAAATGCTAAGCGGCTCTTGACATGTTTTGCAGTAAGAAGAGGAGTTTTGCGAGGAGTGTAAGAATGAATGCCAGTACGGTTCAATTCCCTAACAATAGTTTTCTTGTTGACATGCAGTCCCTGAGACGCCAGTTCACTCTGAAGGTCAGAACATTGACACGTTCTGCTATTATTCTATAGGTTAATCCCACACTACGAAGTTGAATTATCCGTTTTCGAGTAGCTTCAGGGATTTCTTTAACTTTGGACATTGTAGTGAGAGTGTGCGCGACTTCAACGAGGTCTAGAGAGGTAATGATTGCGCCAGCTGTGGTTTGTTTACAGTGCATTTGTTTCGAGACGTTTCGTGAACGTTCTAGAATAATTTCCAAACTAATTTATTCAAATTATGCGATTAAATATCAAAGATTCAACATCATATTTATTTTGGTCAAAAACTTTTGTCCCTCATTACTTTTACTGTGTTAAATTTTCTTGTTATAAGTGCACATTTAACTATTCTGTTTAAATATTCTATTATATATATATATATGTCATATAAACTTCCTGTAGTAATTATCCTAAAGCAGACCCTGAATTTTTAAAAATACATAAAAAATAGAGTTGTGCAAATACTTATGTCTAGGCACTGTATATACGCATTAATCTTACGACAGGTAACTCATTTCAGGGAACTGTAATTATTAACTAATATAACTTAGGGTTAATCTAAGCCTCAAGCAATGCAGTGGAGGATGCCTCGGGTAATCTATATATTAATACGCTTGTATCTACGTGTGTGTGTGTGTGTGTGTGTGTGTGTGTGTGGGTGTGTCACGCTCTTCACAAATAGATAGGCGTAAATTAGAGACTTGAGTTCATTTCAC
>LQNS02278160.1:24059498-24072271 GCA_001587735.2 Parhyale hawaiensis
AAAATTAGATTTGCAACTAATTACATTAAAATCTAATAACAAGCATACCGGCATCAAGAAATTTCCAAACACTCAAAATAAAGTTAGTAAACCGTGAATATTTTCACGGGTCCAGCTAGTATATGGATAATTACTCGAAGCAGGTTAATTACGCAGCACTGCTGTGGTTCCAGGGCCGACCGCAAACGCTTCCTCGATTGGCTAACCCAAGACTACTCGACTGGAGTTGCCCGAACCGAAGACAATGGCTTTGGCTTCGTAACTTTGAATCGTTTTGCAGGTGTTTGCAGCACAGTTTTTTTACTTAATTGACTGAGAACGCCATTTTAAGGAGGAAATTGAGTTGACAGAAGTTATACAGGTAATCGATTATGAGTCAAGGCCTGAAATTTGCATTAACCTGCCGAAGCCAGAGCACTCGTCGGAAGTCGTGGATAGGTCAAAGCTCAAAATTTTAGGGCGCGTCCGAATGGGCAGTGAAATTAAGTTAAGCCTTTGAGGCTTGGCTTGTCGAAATCTTCAGACAGGTGCTCTGGCTTCGAGTTTCAGGCGTTGATAGATACCCCACTATGAGTTTAAAGCGTATATAAATGACAAATTACGAACCTAACGCTCTTAATCAGTTAGCTGTGAGACTTCTAAGAATTTAAGGCGTGTTTGATTGGGACATAAACTCAATGTGCTTAGCTTAAATAGAGCGGTAACTCAATTCAGACCGTTCTTTTCGCCAGTTTGGCTTGAGTTTAAGGTCTTAAGAGGAACCGGCTTTGGCCAATAACTCAATTCTGCTCCGGAGGTTGCTTGAAATTTTTAAGCGCAATGCACTTGTTTTTTCATCACTGTAAACAGCAGTGGTGGCAGAAAACACAACTTTTTTCCTTTCGGTGAATATTAATATTAAAACAAAAGGAAGAATCTTTGTAACTTTAACCTCTTAAAACAATGAATTTTTAAGAAAATTATTAGGTCGTTTTCTATGAAAGCAATAAAATAGACGAAAACTTATTTTAGGGTTAACTTAAGTACAGTGCTCTGGCACCACATACTCATACCATGGATGGACAAAAGGATAAAAATATAGGAGTCACTCGCGCGGACCAGTGTTGAGTTCTGTTTACATGCTGGCATCACTGCCACGTCCAATGCACCACAAATAACCTCTAAAAGTTAGCTGAGCCAGATCCATACTTCTAACCTGTCTTAGGGGACGACATTTTTGCATCTTGCGAAAAAAAATTCATAAGATTTACTTCCAAGGTTACCTAAATTTTAAACGTTAGGAACGTTTGACAGGTTTTGCTACTGACATCAGAGTTTAGGTTAATATTTTACAACTTAAGTCATAAAATCCGTTCGATTGGGACACGCCTAAATCGGTCCGAAAAGTAAAGTCAAGTGCACTTGACTATTCGACAGCGACGTCCCAATCGAACACACCTTTAGTCTTACTTCTGGAATGGAGCTCTCGGTCAGTTCAACGTAATCGGGTCGCTGCTAGCACTTGCTACACGACTCAAATGACGAAGCAAAAGTTCCTGCCTGAATTTCTGGAACTGTCGAGTCCAGTGGGTTCGAATTCAATCGATTCTAACGACCCAATCGAACGAGTCCTAAGTACCTGTCTGAAGATTCGAACAAGTCAGGACTCAAAGGCTTAGGCTTCGCACGTTCGATTGGTCTGTAAAATTTAGCCTTCGAGGCTTGAATTATTCGAAGCTTGACGCAGGTACGCTGGCTTCGACGTGCTGGATTGAGTTTTAGGCATTGACCCTCAATCGGTTACCCTTGAGACTTACAAACACTCATTTGGAACACGATTCAAAGTGACAAAGTCAACACGTTTGACTGGAGTTTCGGATTAGTCCAGCCTCGAGTGCTTAATTTCGGGGCCCAATCCAACATGCCCTTAGAGGGTCATTGCCTCAAAGTCGAATAAACGGCTCGAAGCCAGCACACCTGCCTGAGGTTTCAAACATGTTGAGCCTCGAAGGTTTATTATCACTGCCCCAATTGGCGCGCCCTTACACGGGGCTCACACTTTTTGGAAGCACGTTGCGAAAGGGGTTGGCAACCATAGTTGCGAACTGCTTTCCAACTGTGCAGTGTTTTCGACGCGTTCGAAACTACCGTTGGCAAGCATTTAGCAACGTGTTGGCAACGTCGTTGGAAACTTCTTTCGAAATGTCTGATGCAAAACCCCATTCACGCTGTCTTCCAACACCGTTATCGAAAATTGGTCTACTGCAATTTGCAACTTGCAGTCGTGATGTTTTTGTGTGGTGTGTGTCGAAAAGTGAGTTTTTATTTTTTACCCTTTCCCTATTTGTTGCTGTTTATGTTTTGTGGTTACCCTTCATTATTGAAAACCACAGGTCACAGGGTGACAGAGTAGGGCAGTGAGCTCAGGGTTGCCAGTTATACGGATAAGTCCGGGTTTGTACAGATTCCTTGCATTCAATACGGATAACCGGACTTGGTAGGGCAATTTTAGCTAATATACGGATATTTTGGGATCTTTAACGGAAAACCCAAAATATATTCTGACATTAATAAAAAAGCAAAACATTTCGGCCCAAAAAAGTGTTAACCTTTATTTGGTAGATGCCAGTGTGACACTATTCCACGGTGGCGTAGGCTAGGAAATGATTACATGAAGCTAAAATATAAGTTAGGTGAATAGTTTTTTATGGTAGTTATGTGCGAGCTCATTGCTACGAGTAGCCTATTCGAAATTTTATTATTTTTTTTTATTACTGTAATGAGTGCCCCTTATAAGTTAGCATTAAGTAAAGACTATGACGAACCAAAGTTATCAGTAAAAAACAGTGTTATTGGTGAAAATTTCTTCATTTCTCTATTGGAGCATGTTATGTGATTCATGGCAATTATGTGTGAAAAAAATATCGCCCAAATATCCGCCGAGGCTTCGGCGGCACACCTCCAATCGATGGATAAAATTTTTGATGTCGCTCTGCATGGTTGTCCATCGGTCTCGCCAATATGCCTTATTATTTCTTCTTTCAGCTGTCGAACTGTTGTTGGCTGGGTGGCATAGACCTTATAGTTTTGAGCTGACCCCAAAAGAAGAAATCTGAAGGCGTCAAGTCGCACGATTGTAATGGCGAATTGACTTCGCGTTTCGAGAGATAATGCGACCTGGGACCTTCTCATTCAATAAAGCCATTGTTGAATTGGCTGTGTGGCTCCGTTCTTTTGGAACCACAAATCTTCAACATCCATAGCATCAAACTCAGGCCATAAAGAGTTGGTGATCGTGACACGGTATTGCTCGCCTGTCACCGTAACAGAATTCCTGGAAACCAACTATGCAGAGCGACGTAAAAATTTTGACCATCGAGTGGAGGTGTGCCGCCGAAGCCTCGACCCACATTTGGGCGATATTAAGTTTCACACGCAATTGCCATGAATCACATAATATGATACAATAGAGTAATTAATAATTTTTCACCAATAACACTGTTTTATATACTGCTAACTTCGGTCCGTCCTAATGGAACACCCTTTAGAAGTGCTCTTCTTCCAAACTCTAACTACAAATTGCCCTCAGAACTGCGAACCACTTTCCCTCACAGTATTGTTCGCTAGTCTCTTGCCAACAGGGTGTCCAACACTTCTTCTGAAACCTCCTACCGTGCGCGAGGAGTGCGGCGCGTTTAAAATGGGGCTGGCAACGCCAACCCCGTTGGAAACGTGGTTTCCAACCAGTGTGAGCCCGGCTTTAGCCTCTCCGCCCAATTTTGCTATGTATTTCCGATCATTCGAAACGTTGCAATGAGAAACGGATGTGAAAGAGAGCCAGCATGAAGACAGAGGTACCTGCGGGTCCCGTTCCGCAAGTATCATTCAACTGGCGTATTGAAGTTGCGCTGATGAAACTGACGAGGCTTCCCCTGTTCGGAACTTCAGACAGATGCACTGTCTTCGTCCTGTTGACTCGCGTTTCAGACTCTAAGATGCTTATTTGATTACCCTTAAGACATCCAAAACCCTAATATGTACTAGATTTTAAAATAAAGTCGTCTCAGTGGTAAATGGGTTATTTTTACCATTTGAAACACGATTTTGAGTGCAGAAAACGTATTTTTCCACGTTATATCTTCGACAACAACCTATTGTGGGCCTGACTTCAACCCCAGGTATCAAAGAATCCCAAGATTTGTTTAAGATGAAACTTTTAAAAATCATCGTAATTAATTTTTTGTTTTCGCAGATTTGCAATTTGAGGTTCACCTGAAACAAGTGGCAGACGCTGACAGCACCAAATGGATTGAGCAGATCGAGCAGCTGCGAGAATCTCTACAACGAAAAGACGTCATGATTCTTGAACTCGAATCGCAACTGTCCAAGCACCAGAGAGAAAAAAATGATCTTTTAGAGCAAAGCAGGTGGAAAGAAATGCAGCTGCAGCAGCAAATCGAAATTGGTGAGCAGAGACTAGCGAACCTCAAGGAAGAATGTCTGTCCCTCCGAGCCAAAGTCCGGGATCTGAAAGTCTATAGCGCTGCCCTCAGACGAGGGGACGGTCCGTCGAGGCCTGAATCTAGACTTTCAATTTCAGATTCACTATTTGGAGATGAGCCACAAAGTTTAGAAGCCGAGGAACTGTCCCTTTCCGGATCCTGGAGAGAGACGCGACTTGCCATTAGCCAGCCGAAGAGAAACCGGAGGACCTCCGGGTCTTCCATAGACAAGGTGCCACCTGACCAGTCCATAGTACTTAGTTCTACCTTTGATTTTAGCGGAACCACGTCGCCATCAGCCAGCAGAGAAAGTTCATCTCGACCGGAAAGTGTAATTTTACCGCCAATTAACCTGTCCCAAAGTGTCGGTAGACCTCAGTTTAGGCAACACATGAGATTTTCATCGGCCCCTGCAGTCAACTCCCGCCGGGCAGGCAGCCGAAGACGCGCCAGCGAAGCTGCCGTCCAGAAGAAGCCTGCCGATTAACCCCCTCACATCTAATAAAATACTTAACTTTATAAGAACCATCATCCTTTCGATAGGACATCTCAAGAAACTGACAAGTTAGCCTAGTTGGTCCTTATACAGTAAAGGTGCTGTTTAGTCGGCCATTTCGATCGAGATATAATAATTTAATCTAATTAGCTTTACCCTTTTCAGGGGAGATCGATCTTGATCATTCGATTCGTCGCCTTGAAATGAGCTTTAAGCGTTAATCGCAAACAGATTGCGGTGTCGAATGCCTCAGATTAAAGATCCTGACAAGTTAAAGCTAATCAGTAATCAGGTTATATTTATTCGCTTGATGTAAGCGAATCGAATACACCTTTAATCCTAAATTCATGACACAGATCGAGTCTTTGATTACTGATGGATTGAATTGTTGTAAGCATATGTGAGAGTTGAACACCTCAGGTCTTTTTATGTTGACAAGTTTTCCTTCTATAAAACTTTTATGAAATGACCTGTTAAAATAAATTACGAGCTTTTGAGAGCAAACCTCACATGTTCTGTTTGCACGACATGTTACTCTTTCGTTGTCACTACTTGCATGTTGAAAGTTCGGAAATGGTTAGCGAAGGAATGTCTTTTGTACTTCGATAAGTGGCACCTGTCGTTAATGCGTCCTTCCTTTTCAATGACAATTATTGTACTTGCTGCGACCCGACTGTCAATGCTAGGGCCATTTCCGTGACGTCACTTTGTACGCGTCGACAGTCCTAAATTTGGCCAACATTGCATGTGTCTCATTACATTGGAATGACGTCAACAGCGAAGGCAATTAATGAACTGATTCGTTCTTGTTCATACAGCAACAGTTTCTTATGTTCAGCTTACCCCGATTTACAACCATTTTTTGGAGGCTTGAAGTCCAGTGATCATGATCAATTTACTGCAGGCGTTACGGCCAGCAGCCTTCACTCATTTAATGCAATAATTACTGCCAGTGGCCCTAACATGTTAACTTTTGGCTTGAGGACCAACGGTCCCGACTCATTAAACTGTTGGATGTTTAGGCCCACTGCTCTGCGGCCGTTTCATTTATAAGGCTGCCGCCCCACCGACGAGACAAGCGACGTGCAACGCGACAAATTTGTTGCACGACAAAATGTAACGGAGGGTACAGCAGTCTGCTGTCCCCACCGCCGCAACAGCGATGCCTCGCGACACCCGTGCATTGCTGCAACAAGACTCCCGTAAAAATCGCATTGCGTCGCTCGTTGCTCAAGTCTGTTCCAGGCCTTACAGCCGATGAGTCATTCATCCTTTAAAAGAGCTTTCAGAAACTATTGCTTACGTAATTATGATGACCGATAAAATGTCCTGTGCCCAATAAGTGCACAGCACTTTTAATGGGCTTGTTTCAAGTTTCATATCTTAGATTTTACAGATAATGACTGTATTTTATGTTTGTGTGTGAGATTTGGAAACAATAAAGGTGTAAAGGAGAACATTGTGACGCAAGTCTCCAAGAAGCAATTGAGGGGCTTCGTGCCGCAGATAGCTAATCATAATGACTTGCTGCCGTAGGGCTGCACCGAGCTATGGTAATGAAAGCAGCCTTTTGTTATCGATTAGAACGAGTTCTATGCTTATTTGCTTATTAAGATATAATATGTTCATACGTAATAGCAATAGCGTCTTCAAATAGCCATGAAAATTGAGGCCAGTCCGCTTAGCTTTAACGTCTCAGCAATTTCAATCGTGGGCAGTTGTTTCGATGTTGAAATCAAGATTCAAGTATTAATCGGCTTGGAAATGCCGTCTTAGAAATAGTCCAGAGCCGTTAACCAGAAGCCAAAGATTGATGTTCCGGGCATGTTAATTTTCTTAGCCTTAGCCCTATTTTACCTAGGCCTTGCAGCCTCGCTACAAAAGCATTTTTCCCGTAGGAATACAATAGGACAAAGAACCGTCGTAGCCAAATAACAAAGCCTTGTATGAATAATGTTAAAGTGTTAAAATTATTTGGTATATATTACTTCGGTGGGAACGTGTTTATTGAAGACCCAATAATGTTGCTCTGAAATGATATAAATACGTGATTGTGCTCACACTGCAACACTGGCATACGCTATGCATGAACTGCGAGGGTTACCACAACTACATATGTTTATAAAAAAGAAATAGTATTTTTATTTCCTGAAAAGCTAAATAATTTCAGGTTAAAGCGTGTTTCTTCAATTAGCGGCAGCGTATACTGTATAGTAACTCCTTTAATCCAATTGATTATGCCACGATGCAAATTAAATACGCTAATGAATTATACATTAATTTAAGTAAGTTACTCTACGTTATATAAGGCAATGTACAAGATGAGTTACTAACTGAGATAAACACATTCCATTCTAATAAAACTCTCTTGGTAAGAAAATGGACTTTATCTCCTTATAGTTTATTTCTCTTTTTGCCGAAGCGACATAATTGACGGAGGCAGAATGACAAGCCAAGTGTGGGCTACCCTAAGGAAACTGGAAAAATATATTTCCTCCGAGGTGGAGTAAGCTTACAAGTATTGGTAAAGATGATATCAAAGATATTCAAGCCTTTAACATACCCTAAAGGTTGGTTGACGAATTTTACTATTTAAACACTATAGAATTTTCAATAAACAACGTGGTTAACTGCAAGCTGAAACAATAGTGAGAACTTTCGTGGTTGAAGTGCCTGCTCTTTCGCATTGCACCCTAGGAGGCCCGGGTTCGAGTCTCGGATGCAATGCTATGGAATTACATTGCGTAGTGCACTTCGGCACCGAGAGGCAAGAAGAAGTACAGCGAGGGGGTCCCAAATTGACTCTCAACACTGGCTGCTTCTGTTGCTCTTCACACTACCAGATCTTTTAGCATTACAGTAAATGAAAACCTCGTTAGTTGTATCCACTATATGCGAGTCAGATAATAAATGAACAATATTATTATCGAGGGGATTTCACAACCTAAGTTTTGGACTGGTTGAGCGATGTTTAGCTCTACGCTGTATCGCAGGGTCGCATCCCGTGACCTAAGGCTCAGAGCACTTTGCGAATGATATTATTTTTATTCAATAAAGATAGGAACGTAAATTCAAGTCTAATCTGTAATCCATTGCAAAATTGCAGATATCCAAAGCTTTTGTCGAAAACAGGCAGAACAGATCCAATATTCTACCCTTGTTCAGTTCTCAACCTACGCGAGAGATGGCTCTCGCAGGGGTAGATTTAGGATTGAAGAAGATCCTTTAATCATCGCCCAAATCGTTTTGCGAGTGTGGCATGCTCTCCAATTAAGTAGAATTTTAAATCATGAAAAACTAGTTACAGCTCTTGGTTTTGTACCTTTAAAGCTTCTTTAAGAGCGTCCTGTTCAATTGACAACTCATTTAACGAGCCATTTGGACCTGCACAGCTTCAGACAAGATATCTTGGTGGAGAATCTTGTAGAAGAGGATAAGGATCAGAATTTATTAACTGACCTAGCAGCGAGCAAATTTAAAAAGGAATTACTAAAACAGCGAAACAGTCACGTTTATGATTAACTTGGTGGATCATTTGATTTCCTGCTTGCGTTCAAACTTTTTAGACTTTTAGACAGCAATTATTCAGTAATATGTCAATAAGGGGACTACTCCCGCTTAGTTTTACAGGTTTTAATAAGTACCTCCTGGACAATCACAACACTACAATGTTCCATTGAAATAAGTTTCGGTCTGACGTAATTTTTAGTACATACAGTATATTTGTTTATCCATAGACCACACCATACATTGACTGGACACCGCAATGGGGCCTCTCGCAATTGGGCCTGGAGGCCGATTTACGTAAGTGTAAATAAAATGAGTTCTATTAATCACAGAGACTTCAAACAAAGATTAATTTCTTCGTCGTACCACAAGGAATGCGTTGCAAAGCTGGAAATCAAATTCACAATCATATATCTTCAGTAGGTGATATATATCATACCTTCGCACACCAAGAAAGGTGAAATTTCATCATAATTTCTTGGTTGGAATATTAAAATTTTGTAGAAAAAATTGGCTCATAGATACTACACGTAATGTACTTTAATATCACATCCAATTAAGTTTTTTTCAATAACGGATTTGAAGTAATAACCTCAAAAGTTGATTTATGTAGAGCTTTCTGTAGGCCTCATTCCAATAGCCGCAAGAGACCTTTAAATGTTGAAAAAAAAAAAAACAGAATTAAAACTACAGTAATACTACATTGGTAGCTATATACTAAAAATACTTATTGAACTATGAGATAAAGATACCAAGACAACTGGTAAATGATATTAAAACAACAATTTAGGGCTGACACAGCCCTTCATTACTGGAACCTAAATCTGCACATCGTGAGAGCAGTTCATGGCTAACGATGTTGCATCACTTTTTGGTTGCTTGAGTTGAATCACTTCATGGGTGCTCACGTTATATCACTTCATAGGTGCCTGCGTTACATCACATCAAGTGTGCCTACGTTACATCACTTCATAATTGCCAACATTATACAATTTAATGGATGACTAGGTTTTGTCACTTCATGGTGGCCTAAGTTAAAGCACATCTCAGTCAACCCACCTGACTACCTAAAAGATTATTATTATTATGACTCAATTCCTTCTGCCTCTTAAGGAGAAACAACAAAAGTCATTACCGTCATTTTTTATGGCCAGCTAATTAACGTTTTTTGGAATTGGTCACATCTAGGTCAACCCACCAAACTCCCTGCAAAAAATTATTAACGTTGCTCAACTCCTTTTACTACTTTTTGGGTTGACAGACAAATACTGTATACAACTAGAGCACCCTGAGAGCGAATACCTCCGCCAAGAAAGGCACCGGTGACGAAAAATTCAAATTGATGCTAAGACCATGATTTTCTTTGTAGCAACACCAAAATATAATCATTTGTGCCCTCTGATAGTATTAACACTTTCTGCAACTTTCTTGAAGATCCGCTCTTAACTGGACATGTTCATAATAGCTCTTGAGAAAATCCCATTTTTCCCATTTTGGCCACCAGCATCAGACGTCACTTGGACCCAAGAGTCAAGTACTGTTGCAGTTTATGGTTATGGCATTGATAAAAATGAGGCAGACAAACAAACAAACAAACGGATGGACGGATCTTCACTAAAAGTTAATCATCTTTTCCTCCTATCATACTCAACACTCTCTATAAATTTTATCCAAATCCGTCCATAACTTTTTGAGTTATCTTGATGACAGACAGAATAAGAGACAGACTAACCCGATGAAAACATAACCTCCTTGGCGGAGGTAAATATATATAAGTAAATCTTCAACGAAATCATTATCACCTCTCTTCGCTTTGCTCGCGGGGGATAAATAGAGCCCGGATTTATTGCGCTTAAAATATAGCAGTTATAGTTCCTAAAAATTGCTCATATTGCACCTAAAATTTGCTCTTATTACACCTAAAAATTGCTCTGATTGCACCTAAGCAATAGGGGTGGAAAGATAGGAAACAAGGAAGAGACAAATACAGCAAAAAACTGAAAGGACCAAAAAAGGACGGATAACTAACGCGAATAGCATGTCAGTGGATCAACGGACACTTATATCAGTTCCAAACACCAATTGTTCGTATAAATTACGCTAATGCTTATAGGAAATTCTTCCCAATGGCAGAATGATTCTTGCAAATATCCCACTTTACCTGTTCCCATGATGTATCCCCCGAGCGAAAAAGGTTACACATATGTAATAGTCAGAGCGTGTGATTTTGCAACTTAATTATTTTTAACCCCAACAGAAATATTGAACAATAATTTATAAGGGGATCAGTTGTCATAGCGTATGAAGTCTTGTGACACGTGGCATTTATTATCAATATGTTACATATACATTTCTTCTTTATCAAAGATAATAAATGCCACGAGTCACATGATTTCATACTAAACTGCAAGCTATATCTAAATGAAATATTTTATGTTATCGAAGGGCGAGTTCAAGCGTCCTCGATCGTAGCGCGTTCAATCAAGAAAATAAACGCGAGCTGTGCGTCAACTTTTTCTGTCTGTGTCCACACGTACAAGTGTTCTTCATTCAAATGAGTGATACCGCGCGTTCAGTATCGTTTCTTTACATTTTCGCTTATATTTCGCGTCGGTTTGAAGTCACATTCGTATCCTATATTCTTATAGCCTGATTTTGATGGGACAGCCTATTTCCAAAATATTCCTAGCCTGATAAACCGATAGAAGAAAAATCAGCGCAGAGCAATCAGTTGGGCTTTCAAATTAGAAATAGCGTCTGTGTTCTTACAATATTTTCGGGATTCTAGTTTCCTTGTCTTAAATGGGAGTACAGTGATTCTGATTTTTAAAGTGACGATAAAAAAAGCATTTCTTTGTCGACTTGTCCATGATCTGAGAACGCTGCAGAGAATAAATTTATTATTTATCGGTTTTGTTTAAGTAACTTGAATGACGCAGCGTGTCCAAAAAAGGACATGCTTCATCCTTCAGTCTCTCGCGTGTGCTGCAGCTGTTTCTACCAAATCAACGCGCCGCGTGTATCAGGTTGACTGAACGCGTTACGACGAGGGGCGTGTGAACACGGTCTAATTACTTGCATTTATTGCTCTCAATGCAGTTATTGCACTTGTAGCTTTTATTGCACTAACACCGTATAGCTACTGCAATAAATCCAGGTTCTAGCTATAAACAAATAGATTATCACAAAAATTTTATCATTTACTCTTCATGATATATTGATAGGTAGCTACCTAACATAAAAATCTGTCCATAGCCTAGCTTTTGACTTATGGCAGTTGAGAAAAAAAGAGACAGATAAACAACTTAATCGAGGAACGGACCTTCACCAAAAGTTCATCACCAGTTCTTCCAAAATATCTCTGTAAATTTAATAAAGATCCATGATTCATCCATTAGCGGAGGTAAAAACCCACAATTCATGTTTACACGGTAATGAATATTTTTATGGCTTACCTGTGACCTACAGGAAACGGCTTGACACTTCCGTGGCATGTTGCTCAATACATTACCTATTTATGAACAATTTACATTAACTCTGTTGAGTGTATTTTCTTTAGTTGGTAAACAATGGCTTGTATACAAGTGATAAACAAATGTCAAGTAAGATAAAATAGCATAGCCATAATTAGGAAATAAATGATGAAGAAGAAGGTAGAGACATGGTTTTAGAGCTCGGCTCGGATGACTATATCCCGTGGAATTTGAGCAGCATCCATCATGATCCTCTGACGCCAATCTACGAGGTAGCTGGTGGAGTGAGGAACACCTTCTTATGAGGTAACCCCAGAAAAAGTCAAGAGGAGTTAGATCCGGTGACCTAGGCGGCCATTCGTTATCACGACCCAGCGAAATGTTACGGCCCAGAAACAGCTACTGAAGACATTCCATCATAATTATCCTGCGATAAGCCGGGGCTCCGTCTTGGCCCACCATGCGCTCAAGAAAGTGCCGTTTTCGTGGAGGACATATAATGTTGCGCTAGAACAGGGACGATTTGATCATTAAGTATTTGAAGATAAGCTTCACCATAACATTGCCTTGGAAAACGAATAGCCCTATGAGCTCCCGTTTCCGCGTAGGCCAATCCATACCGAATGTTTCTCTCTTGAAATTGATTTGTAAAAGGTGTGTTGCAATGGGGAATTTCCACCAAGAAATGCCTGAACTGCCAAGGTCCCCACAGGACGATGGCAATGGCCTGCCCGGTTAAAAAGCAAAAGATGAAAGAGAAACTACAAAATACAGCAATAGCGGAGAAACAAAAGAAAGAAGACACCTACGCAGCAA
>LQNS02278160.1:24139695-24150827 GCA_001587735.2 Parhyale hawaiensis
CAGCTTCATACTCCAGGCCGAGCACCATGCACTAATGCGTGACAAATCCCTATTCAGAGACTGAGCGATAGCATCACGCAGGCGAGGAGCAGGTATCACTGCCATCAAAGTGGAATTATCGGCATAGTTGATCAACGTGTTCTCGAGTGAAGAGAACATGTCACTAGTATAGAGAACAAACAACAGCGCGCCAAGTACACTGCCCTGAGGGACGCCAGACACCACCCCGACTGAGGCACTCAAAACGCCGTCCACAGTCACTCTCTGCGTTCTCTCAGAAACAAAATCACGAATGATGGACGAAACCCTACCACCCACACCACAGGACCCCAGCTTGTATAATGGACCCCTGTGGTTAACCATGTCAAACGCCGCGCTAAAGTCCAACTGGATAAGGCGTGCTTCCGACCCAAAATCCAGCGCAGATTGTACACGGTGTGACACCGACAAGAGAGCGTCACAACAACCCAAGCCGAATCTGTACGCAAACTGACCAGCAGGCAGCAACCCCGTAACCTCAGCGAAACTACCCAGCTTACCAGCAATCAACTTCTCGAACACCTTCGACAATATGGGCGTTAGGGTGATAGGTCGATAGTTGGCCACATAGGGCGACACCGCAACCTCGGGAATAGGAGTATTATTCCCAGTTCGCCAATAGAATATTTACTTCCAAGGATGCCTAACTTTTAAATTTGCTGGTGACATCACAGCTTATGTTAATATTTAACAGCTTAAGTCGTAAAATCCGTTCAATTGGGACACGCCTAAGTCGTTCCGAAAAGAAAAGTCAAGTGCACTTGACTATTCGACAGCGACGTCCAATCGAACACGCCTTTAGTCTTACTTCCTGAAATGGAGCTCTCGGTCAGCCCAACATAATCGGGTTGCTGCTAGCACTTGCTACACGACTCAAATGGCGAAGCAAAAGTTCCTGCCTGAATTTCTGGAATGGTCGAGTCAAGTGGGTTCGTATTAAATCGATTCTAACGACCCAATCGAACGAGTCCTAAGTCGAAACCCAGGTACCTGCCTGAATATTCGAACAAGTCAGGACTCAAAGGATTAAGATTTGCACGTTCGATTGGTCTGTAAAATTGAGCCTTCGAGGCTTGAATTATTCGAAATTTGATGCTGGTGCGCTGGCTTCGACGCGCTGGATTGAGTTTTAGGCATTGACCTTCAATCGGGTACCCTTGAGACTTACAAACACTCATTTGGAACATGATTCAAAGTGACAAAGTCAAAACGTTTGACTGGAGTTTCGGATTAGTCCAGCCTCGAGTGCTTAACTTCGGGGCCCAATCCAACATGCCCTTAGAGGGTCATTGCCTCAAAGTCGTTGAATAAACTGCTCGGAGCCAGCACACCTGCCTGAAGTCTCGGACATGTCGAGTCTCGAAGGTTCATTTTCTATGCCCCTATTGAGCGCGCCCTTACACGGGGCTCACACAGTTTGGAAACGCGTTGCGAAAGGAGTTGGCAACCATAGTTGCGAACTGCTTCCCAACTGTCCAGCGTTTTCGCTGCGTTTACAAGGCGTTCGCAACTAACGCTGGCAAGCCTTTCGCAACGTGTTGGCAACGTCGTTGGAATCTTCTTCCGAAATGCCTCATGGAAAACCCCATTCACGCTGTCTTCTGACACCGTTCGAAACGGCGTTTGTAGAAAATTGTCTGGAGCAATTTGCGACTTGCTGTCGTGAAGTTTTTATGCGGCGTGTGCGTCGAAAAGCGAATTTTTATTTTTTATCCTCTCCCTATTTGTTGTTGTTGTTGTTTTGTGGTTACTCTTCATTATTGAAAATCACAGGTCACGGGTTGACAGCATAGGGCAGTGAGCTCAGTGTTGCCAGATATGCGGATAAGTCCGGGTTTGTACGGATTCTTTGTATTCAATACGGATAACCGGATTTTGTATGGAAATTTTAGTTAATATACGGATATTTTCGGATCTCTAACAGAAAACCTAAATTATATTCAAATATTAACAAAAAAGCAAAACAATTCGGCCGAAAAAGTGTTAACCTTTACTTTGGTTGAAGCCACTGTCACACTATTTCACGGTGGTGTAGGCAAGGAATTGATTACATGAAGCTAAAATATACGTTAGGTGAACTGTTTTTTATGGTAGTTATGTGCAAGCTCATTGCTAGGAGTAGCCTATTCGAAATTTTATAATTTTTTTTATTGCTGTTATGAGTGCCCCTTATTAGTTAGCATTAATACAGGGTATGACGGACCAAAGTTATTAATAAAAAAAATCAGTGTCATTGTTGAAAATTTGTTGATTTCCCTATTGGATCATGTTATGTGATTTATGGCAATTATGTGTGGAAGATCATATTGCCCAAATATCCGGATTGGAGGCTTCGGCGGCACACCTCTACTCGATGGTCGAAATTTTTGATGTTCTGCATAGTTGGTTTCCGGGAATTCTGTTACGGTGACAATCGAGCGAGCAAATTCAACAATGGCTTTACTAAATGAGAAGTTCCCAGGTCGCATGCATTATCTCACGAAACAGCGAAGTCAATTGGTCATTACAATCACGCGACTTGACGCCTTTAGATTTCTTCCTTTGGGTTCATCTCAAAAGTAAGGTCTGTGGCAACAAGCCAACAACAGTTCAACAGCTGAAGGATGAAATAACAAGACATACTGGTGAGATCGATGGACAGCTATGGAAAGCGACATCAAAAATTTTTACCATCGATTGGTGGTGTGCCGCCGAAGCCTACAACCGGGATACTTGGGCGATATTATCTCTCGCACATAATTGCCATGAATCAAATACTATATGATACAACAGAAAAATAAAATAAAAATTCACCAATAACACTTCTTTATACTGCCAACTTCGGTCCGCCCTAATGGAACACCCTTAAGAAGTGCGTTTTTTTTTTCCAAACTCAGACTACAAATTGCGCTCAAAACTGCGAACAGCTTTCTCTCACTGTTTTGTTCGCCAGTCCCTTGCCAACAGGGTTTCCAATCCTTCCTCTACAACCTACAACCATTCGCAAGGAGTTTCCAAACGGGGTTGGCATCGCCTTGCCAACCCCGTTGGAAGCGTAGTTTCCAACCAGTGTGAGCCCGGCTTTAGCATCTCCGCCCAATTTTGCTATGTATTTAAGATCATTCGAAACATTGTAGTGAGAAACGAATGTGAAAGAGAGCCAGCACAAAGACATACCTGCGGGTCACGAAGTATCATCAACTGGCGTAGTGAAATTGCGCTGATGAAACAGATGAGGCTTCCCCTGTTCGGAACTTCAAACAGATGCGCTGTCTTCGTCCTGTTGACACGCCTTTCAGGCTCTAAGATACTTATTTGATTACGCTTGAGACATCCAAAACCCTAATACTAGATTTTAAAATGAACTCGTCTCATTGGTAAATGGGTTATTTTTACCATTTGCAACACGATTTTGAATGCGGAAAACTTATTTTTCCACGTTATATCTTCGAAAAGTTAACCGATTGCAGGCTTGACTTCCACCCCAGTATCAAAGAATTCCAAGATTTGTTTACCATGAAACTCTTAAAAATCATCGTAATCAATTTTTTGTTTTTGCAGATTTGCAATTTGAGGTTCACCTGAAACAAGTGGCTGACGCTGACAGCAGCAAATGGATTGAGCAGATCGAGCAGCTGCGAGAATCTCTACAACGAAAAGATGTCATGATTCTTGAACTCGAATCGCAACTGTCCAAGCACCAGAGAGAAAAAAACGATCTTTTAGAGCAAAGCAGGTGGAAAGAAATGCAGCTGCAGCAGCAAATTGAAATTGGTGAGCAGAGACTAGCGAACCTCAAGGAAGAATGTCTGTCACTCCGAGCCAAAGTCCGGGACCTGAAAGTGTACAGCGCTGCCCTCAGACGAGGGGACGGTCCGTCGAGACCTGAATCTAGACTTTCAATTTCAGATTCACTATTTGAAGATGAGCCACAAAGTTTAGAAGCCGAGGAACTCTCCCTTTCCGGATCCTGGAGAGAGACGCGACTGGCCATTAGCCAGCCGAAGAGAAATCGGAGGACCTCCGGGTCTTCCATAGACAAGGTTCCACCTGACCAGTCTATAGTACTTAGTTCTACCTTTGATTTTAGCGGAACCACGTCGCCATCAGCCAGCAGAGAAAGTTCATCTCGACCGGAAAGTGTAATTTTACCGCCAATTAACCTGTCCCAAAGTGTCGGTAGACCTCAGTTTAGGCAACACATGAGANTTTGATTTTAGCGGAACCACGTCGCCATCAGCCAGCAGAGAAAGTTCATCTCGACCGGAAAGTGTAATTTTACCGCCAATTAACCTGTCCCAAAGTGTCGGTAGACCTCAGTTTAGGCAACACATGAGATTTTCATCGGCCCCTGCGGTCAACTCCCGCCGGGCAGGCAGCCGAAGACGCGCCAGCGAAGCTGCCGTCCAGAAGAAGCCTGCCGACTAACCCCCACTCACATGTAATAGAATACTTAACTTTATAAGAGCCATCATCCTTTCGATAGGACATTCCAAGAAACCGACAAGTTAGTGGGTCCTTATACAGTAAAGGTGCCGTTTAGTCTGCCACTTCGATCGAGATGTAATAATTTAATCCAATTGGCTCTACCCTTTACATTGGAGATCAATCTTGATCATTCGATTGGTCGCCTTGAAATGAGCTTTAGGCGTTAATCTCAAACAGATTGCGGTGCCGAACGCCTCAGATTGAAGATCCTGACAAGTTAAAGCTAATAAGTAATCAGGTTATATTTTTCGATTGATGTACGCAAATCGAATACACCTTTAATCTTTAACTCATGACACAGATCGAGTATTTGATTACTAATGAAGGATTGAATCGTTGTAAGCATATATGAGAGTTAAACACTTCAGGTCTTTATATGTTGACACGTTTTCCTTCTATATAACTTTTATGAAATGACCTGTTACGACAAATTACGAGCTGTTGAGAGTAAACCTCACATGTTCTGTTTGTACATGTTACTCTTTCGTTGTCACTACTTGCATGTTGGAAGTTAAGAAATGGTTAACGAAGGAACGTCTTTTGTATATCGATAAGTGGCACCTGTAGTTTATGCGTCCTTTGTTTTCAATGAAAATTATTGTTCTTTCTGCCTCCCAAGTGTCAGTGCTAGGGCCATTTCCGTGACGTCACGTACGCGTCGAAAGTCCTAAATTTGGCCAACATTGCATGTGTCTCATTACATTGAAATGACGTCAACAACGAAAGCGAGTAATGAGCTGATTCAGGCTAGTTCTTACAGCAACAGTTTCTTATGTTCATCTTACCCAGATTTACAACCATTTTTTGGAGGCTTGAAGTCCAGTGATCACGATCAAACCTACCGTAGGCTTTACGGCCAGCGGCCTTCACTCATTTAATGTAAGAATTACTGCCAGCGACCTTAACATGTTAACTTTTGGCTTTAGGACCAATGGTCCCGACCCATTAACTGTAGGATGTTTTGGCCCACGGCTCTGCGGCCGTTTCATTTATTAGGATAATGACAAATTTTAATTTTAGGCGGGTCGTAGGACCGCAAACTCCCATAATTATTTCTTCAGAAAGGATCAGCCTTTTTAGTCTTGACTCGAGGTCTTCCGGTCTGAACGCCTCCGGGTAATAGGGTGAATATACCGGTTGTTCGACTGGAAATTGAGAAAAATTCTACTGTCTTTCAATGCGTTGACATTTATAAGATGAATTATTGAATTATTACAGCCGATGAGTCATCCATCCTTTAAAAGAGCTTTCAGAAACTATTGCTTACGTAATTATGGTGACCGATAAGATGTCCTGTGCCCAAGTGCACGGCACTTTTAATGGGTTTGTTTCCAGTTTCATATCTCAGATTTCATAGATAATGATTGCATTTTATGTTTGTATGTAAGATTTGGAAACAATAAAGGTGTAAAGGTGGAGATTGTGACGCAAGTCTCCAAGAAGCAATTGAGGGGCCTCGTGCCGCAGATAGCTAATAATTATGACTTGCTGCCGTAGGGCTGCACCGAGCTATGGTATTGAAAGCAGCCTTTTGTCATCGATTAGAACGAGTTCTATGCTTATTTGCTTATTAAGATATAATATGTTCATACGTAATAGCGTCTTCAAATAGCCATGAAAATTGAGGCCAGTCCGCTTAGCTTTAACATCTCAGCAATTTCAAGCGTGGGCAGTGGTTCCGATGTTGAAATCAAGATTCAAGTATTAATCGGCTTGGAATTGCCGTCTTAGAAATAGTTGAGAGCCGTTAACCAGAAGCCTACGATTGATGTTCCGGGCATGTTAATTTTTTTTTAGCCTTAGCCCTATTTTACCTAGGCCGTGCAGCCTCGCTACAAAAGCATTTTTCCCGTAGGAACACAATAGGATAAAGAACAGTCGTAGCTAAATAACAAAGCCTTGTTTGAATAGGGTTAATTGTTAAAATTATTTGGTTTATATTACTTCGGTGGGAACGTGCTTATTGAAGACGCAATAATGTTGCTTTGAAATGATATAAATACATGATTGTGCTCACACTGCAACACTGGCATACGCTATGCATGAACTGCGAGGGTTACCACAACTACATACTACATATGTTTATAAAAAAGAAATAGTATTTTTATTTCCTGAAAAGCTAAATAATGTCAGGTTAAAGCGTGTTTCTTCAATTAGCGGGAGCGTATACTGTATAGTAACTCCTTTAATCCAATTGATTATGCCACGATACAAATTAAATACGCTAATGAATTATACATTAATTTAAGTAAGTTACTCTACGTATATATAAGGCAATGTACAAGATGAGTTACTAACTGAGATAAACACATTCCATTCTAATAAAACTCTCTTGGTAAGAAAACGGACTTTATCTCCTTATAGTTTATTTCTCTTTTTGTCGAACCGACATAATTGACGGAGGCAGAATGACAAGCCAAGTGTGGGTTACCCTAAGGAAACTGGAAAAATGTATAAACGAATATTTCCTCCGAGGTGGAGTAAGTTTACAAGTATTGGTAAAGATGATATAAAAGATATTCAAGCCTTTAACATACTTTAAAGGTTGGTTGACGAATTTTACTATTTAAACACTATAGAATTTTCAATATACAACGTGGTGAACTGCAAGCTGAAACAATAGTGAGAACTTTCGTGGTTGAAGTGCCTGCTCTTCAGCATTGCACCCTAGGAGGCCCGGGTTCGAGTCTCGGATGCAGTGCTACGGATTTACATTGCGTAGCGCACTGCGGCACCGAGAGGCAAGAAGAAGTACGGCGAGGGATTCCCAAATTGACTCTCAACACTGGCTGCTTCACTTGCTCTACACACTACCAGACCTTTTAGAATTACAGTAAATGCAAACCTCGTTAGGTGTATCCACTATATGCGAGTCAGATAGTAAATTAACGTTATTATTATCGAGGGGATTTCACAACCCAAGTTTTGGACTGGTTGAGCGATGTTTAGCTCTACGCTCAATCGCCGGGTCGCATCCCGCAACCTGAAGCTCAGAGCACTTTGCGAATGATATTATTATTATTCAAAAATAGGGAAACGTAAATCCAAGTCTAATTTGTAATCAATTGCAACATTGCAGATATCCAAAGCTTTTGCCGAAAACAGGCAGCAGCAGATCCAATATTCTACCCTTGTTCAGTTCACAACTTACGCGAGAGATGGCTCTCGTAGGGGTAGATTTAGGATTGAAGAAGATCCTTTAATTTTAATCATCGTCCAAATCGTTTTACGAGTGTGGCATGCTCTCCAATTAAATAGAAATTTAAATCATGAAAAACTAGTTACATCTGTTGGTTTTGTACCTTTAAAGCTTCTTTAAGAGCGTCATGTTCAATTGACAACTCATTTAACGAGCCATTTGGACCTGCACAGCTTCAGGCAAGATAACTTGGTGGAGCATCCTGTACATAGATGAGTATAAGGATCAGAATTAATTAACTGACCGAGCAGCGAACAAATGTAAAAAGGAACTACTAAAACAGCGAAACAGTCACGTTTATGATTAATTTGGGTGATCATTTGATTTCTTGCTTACGTTCAAACTTTTGGCTTTTAGACAGCAATTATTCAGTAATATGTCAATAAGGGGACTGCTTCCGCTTAGTTTTACAGGTTTTAATAAGTATCTCCTGGACAATGACAGCACTACAATGTTCCATTGAAATAAATTTCGGTCTGACGTCATTTTAGTACATATATTTGCTTATCCATAGACCACACCATACATTGATTGGACACTGCAATCGGGCCTCTCGCAATTGGGCCTGGAGGCCGATTTACGTAAGTGTTAATAAAATAAGTTCTAATAATCACAGAGACTTCAAATAAAGAATAATTTCTTCATCATACCACAAAGAATGCGTTGTAAAGCCGAGAATCAAATTCACTATCATACATCTTCAGTAGGTGATATATATCATACCTACGGACACCAAGAAAAAGTGAAAAATCATCATAATTTCATGCAATATTAGAATTTTGTAGAATGAATTGGCTCTTCGATACTACACGTAATGTACTTTAATATCACATCCAATTGAGCTGTTTTCCAACGACGGATTTGACGCAATAACCTGAAAAGTTGATGTATGTAGAGCTTTCGGTAGGCCTCATCCCAATAGCCGCAAGAAACCCCTTAACGTTGAAAAAATTTATTAAGACTACATTAATACTACATTGGTTGCAATATATTAAAATACATATTGAACTATGAGACAAAAATACCAAGACAGCCGGTAAATGATATTAAAACAACAATTTAGGGCTGACACAACCCTTCTCTAATGGAACCATCTAAAACTGCACATCGTAAGTGCACTTCATGGTTTTCGATGTTGCATCACTTTTCGGTTGCCTGAGTTAAATCACTTCATGGGTGCTCACGTTATATCACTTCATAGGTGCCTACGTTACATCACTTCATGGTTGAAACATTATACAATTTAATGGATAACTAATTTTTATCACGTCATTTTGGCCTAAGTTAAAGCACATCTCAGTCAACCCACCTGACTATATAAAAAATAATTATTATTATTATGACTCAGCTCCTTCCGCCTTTCGGGGAGAAACAACAAAAGTCATTACCGTCATTTTTTTTAGTTTTTTGGAATTTGTCACATCTAGGTCAACACACGAGACTCCTTGCAAACAATATTAACGTTGCTCAACTCCTTCTATTAATTTTTGGGTTGATAAACAAATATACAGCTAGAACACTCTGAGAGCGCATACCTCCGCCAAGCACGGCACCGGTGACGAAAAATTCAAATTGGTGATGAGACCATGATTTTCTTTTTAGCAACACCAAAATCTACTCATTTGTGTCCTCTGATAGTATTAACACTTTCTGCAATTTTCTTGAAGATCAGCTCTTGACTTTTTGAGTTATGCTGTTAACAATCATGACAAACATAAGTTAAACATACGAACGAACCAACCGATCTGTACCGAAAATTAGTCATTTATGTCTTAAGATTATTAACCACTCCTGTAAATTGCACAAAGGTTCATTCAGAACTTTTTGAGTTATTGCGCTAACAAACCCAAAATTAAATACAGCATCAAACACACGAACGAACAAACAAACAAACAGATCATCACAAATCTTCGTTCATTTATTTTTCGTAATAAACGTAACAACTAATGTAAATTTCATGAAAATTCGTCCTTAACTTTTTGAGTTATGGCACAGACCGTAACAGTACTTGACTCTTAGGTCTGATGCTGGCGGCCAAAACCGTCAACGCAAATGTGGGATTTTCTCAAGAGCTATTCTTGTCCCCCTATCTAATAGCTGCTGAAGAAAAAATCCAAGGTAGCCAACATTTTTCTTGCGGAGAAGGCATCTTGGACACGGCGGGGACGCACTCGGGCGCTTGCCTGCATAATCGTGTCTGGACATTTTCCTAATAGCTCTTGAGAAAATCCTATTTTTCCCATTTTGGTCGCTAGCGTCAGAGGCCACTTGAACCTAAGAGTCAAGTACTGTTGCGGTCAATGGTTATGGCATTGATAAAAATGAGGAGACAGATAAACAAATAAACAAACGGATGGACGGATCTTCACCAAAAGTTCATTTTTTCCTCCTATCATACTTAAGACTCCATATAAATTTTATCCAAATCCGTCCAAAACTTTTTGAGTTATCTTGATGACAGACAGAATAACAGAGAGACAAACCCGACGAAAACATAACCTCATTGGCGGAGGGAAATATATATAAGTAAATCTTCAATGAAAACATTATCGCCACTCTTCGCTTCGCTCGCGGGTGATAAATAGAGCCTGAATTTATTGCGCTTTATCTATTGCAGTTATAGTTCCTAAAAATTGCTCATATTGCACCTGAAAATTGCTCTCATTGCACCTAAAATTTGTTCTTATTGCACCTAAAAATTACCCTTATTGCACCTAAGCAATTGGAGTGGAAAAATACGAAACAAGGAACAGAGAAATACAGCAAAAAATTGAAGGGACCAAAAAAGGGCGGATAGCAAACGGGAATAGCATGTCAGTGAATGAACGGACACTTATAGCAGTTCCAACTACCAATTGTTTGTATACGCTACGCTTATGCCAATAGACAATTCTTCCCAATGGCAGAATGATTCGTGCTAACATCTCACTTTACCTGTTCACTTGATGTATCACCGAAGCAAAAAAGGTTACAAAAATGTAACAGCCAGAGTGTGTGATTTTGCGACTTAATTATTTATTTACCCCAACAGAAATATTGAACAATAATTTATATGGAGATCAGTTGTCATAGCGTATGAAGTCTTGTGACACGTGGCATTTATTATCAATACAGTACCTATTACCTATGCATTACCTGTTAACCAATGATAATAAATGCCAAGTGCTACATGATTTCATACTACAATGCAAGCTATAAATGAAATATTTTATGTTTTCGCAGGGCGAGTTTACAGGTCCTCGATCGTAGCGCGTTCAATGAAGAAAATAAGCATGAGCTGTGCGTCAACTTTTTTTTGTCTCTGTAGTAGTAGTAGTAGTAGTAGAAGTTTTACTAGCGCTTCAGTGGCACACTGCCTATATCGCGCCGAACTATTCCTGTGTTTGAACACAGGCTCGTGCGCCAACTAGGGCGCGTTTTAAATTGT
>LQNS02278160.1:24206950-24218459 GCA_001587735.2 Parhyale hawaiensis
CTCCACAGTGCACGTAACCGCTGACCGCTGGTCTATCTAGTATTCTTCTTAAATGTGAATCCAGCAAATTTTTTAACTCTACCGTTTTGATATCAGTGGCGTTTCGAATATGCCGAGGCATTTTGTTAAACAATCATGCTCCTCCTCCTCTTACAACGAAGCTATTAGAATATTTTGTGGCCACAGCTTTTCCACCATCTTTGCTTGGGATACGGATATCACAGGTTCTTCCAGTTCTTTCAGAGTGTCTGGCGACAATCCGCTCATTCAAATTCACAGTGATACGTTCCAGAATTCTCCAAACATATATGATTGTAAATCGTTCGAATCTGCGCTGTATTGAATACAATGACCATTGAAGAAATTCATTGTCATAAATACAATGTCGTAATGTTATCATTTTCAGCTCCCGAACTCTTGTACAGCAACTTACCCCGACAGGCACCCAGAGCTGCAGCAGCTCCATAGCAACACCCCGGGTTATCATCCACCCGTACTGTGGCATGACCCGAGTCCTGAGCACCCTGGTGACGTCAGTAGCCGTGTCCGGGTAAGAGTGATGACTGAAGGCGTTG
The DNA here is from genome assembly GCA_001587735.2 of Parhyale hawaiensis. NCBI lineage: Eukaryota > Metazoa > Arthropoda > Malacostraca > Amphipoda > Hyalidae > Parhyale > Parhyale hawaiensis. The sequence continues at coordinate 24,207,526 of LQNS02278160.1, forward strand.
GCACATATCAGGGTTGCATCTTCGGAGAGTACCGGTACTAGCTGATCGAAATACCTTAGGGAAATACAGTACATGGGTAGGTACTTTCGAGCTGCTCCTATGACATACTCGTAATATTATATCTATGTACAAGTAGGCTATGGAGTTCCCGTACTTGTGAAATTAGTTCTGAGGACGGCCCCTTGCTTTATAAAAATGCTGGTTTTGCTTGTTTTTCGTCGCCACAAGCAAATAGCGGCTGATTTTTTGAATGGTTGCTGAATCTCTGTTGAAACATCTTATGTGCGATGTCTACACGCAATTTACTTCAGCGTGGACTAGCTCTTCCCACAAGCCACTATTATCTGGATGTAAAGAAATCCTCGACAAAAACTAAACCAGCAACTCACAGATGCTGACAGCCCACACAACATGCTCGCAGCACCAAACCCGATTTCAAATATGCAGGCATCCGGGTTACATTAAAGCTAGCCTCTCCGCCCGAACAGAATTTCCGGCCGCCTTAGAAATTATCCTAGGATTTTAACTCAGAGGGCGGCCAAGAATTGTGCGGGAGGACCTGCGGGAGGAGGGGAGAATTCCCCCTCTCGCTCGCTGATAGTGGCATGGGAAGGGGTGACAGCGTTTTTTATATCTAGGGAAAATTAAAAAAGCTCATAGAATGCCGGAGCCTTGGCTTCAACTCCTCCCTAAAGATGGGCCTGTATCTCCGGTCCATCTATTGTCAACTATGTAATCTAATTTAACCGGTCAATCTTTCCACTGTCGGGGAGGCGAAGGCAGTGACGTACACCACAATGCACGGTATCGGTGCTCACAGTAATGATGATGATTGGGTAGGTGTGCAGTTGACAGTTGTATATGTGTACATAATATAGTAGGTACAGTACTGGAAGCCATGCATATTATTACACTGTGAAAGAGTCAAGAGAGTTGGGGGCTCGAGCTCCCTGCCCCCAAATAATAGCCCAAGCCTCCCTCAGCCTTCTCATATGGATACCATATGTAACTAACCGTGTCCGGAATTTTCACCGCAAAAAAATTCGCCGCAGGAAAATTCGCCGTAGGAAAATTGGCCGCATGGAATTTTCGCCGCTCGGAATTTTCGCCGCAACTCGGTACAAACTGCATTCGTGTACATCCTATATCAGGTCACGTTGCCATATCAGGCATCATCTGAACCTTTACTGAATTTATTTTTACCATTTTCACTTCTACAGTTTATATTAGACAATATTGGCATGCCATTTTTTTCGAATGTTGAGTCTACTGTATAATTGTTGGTAAATATGTTTTGTCCACCACCTAGTTGGGTGTTGCTTTGTATAAATTAGAATTAGAAATGTGTTATATGTGGAGTGATGGGTGATACTTTTTATTGACTTTTTGTGTTTCCACAACTTTGAATAGGAGTTAACTTGCTGCTAGTTGAATTTTTTTCAACAGTGTTGATCAAATTTACTGGGAAAACTACCCATACAACAGTTCACACAGTGAAAAGGAATAGAGGTGGTGCAAAACTCGTGGATGATGGCAATTATATATATAGATTAGATAGAAAATATAGGGAAAACCTATTGGAAGTGTGAACTAAAGCAGTGCCTAGCAAGAGTGCATACCACTCATAGTCATAAAGATGATACTCTGCCAATATGCGCAGCATTCGGTGATCATCGTCATCCTTCAAATCCCATAAAGCCAAAAATTTCTATAGCAAAATCAGAACTGAAGAACTCAGTATTAGCTTCTCAATTTGGTGCCCGTGCGCTGGTTGCTGAAGAAGCAAAAAATCTAGACAACAATGCCTCTTCTTGTACGCCGTCTACATCAAGCATGTCCGGCTATATTAAAAACTGGAGACAGTTAAATAGCCAAGCACCTCCAATTCCAGCTGGCCGTAGAGGTTTCATATAATTGCAGAGGAATATTATCCGGTAATTGAAAACGGCGAGTTATTTCTGCCATAGGACAGTGGGGTAGATGATCAAGATAGAATTTTATTGATGTTTGCAACACAATCAGGGTTAGAAGATCTAAAGCGTATTGAAAATTGGCCTTGCGATGGAACTTTTAAATACTTACCGGGAATATATTATCAGTTATTCACTGTACATACTGTCAGTAGGAGTATAAGCATTCCACGCATATTTCTTTGCTTTCCGTAAATCCACATACACCACATTGCCACACTATCTTGGGGACTTGACACTCCCAGGGCTCCAAACTTTACTCTTTTTACTCTTTAATTGGAGTTCGTTCTGTTAGAGACGCCAATTACAGTTTGTACCAAGATGATATAGTCAGTCATAACCCCGTAAATGGACTTTGTTTCGGTTGTGCACGGCGAATATTCCATGCGGCGAAAATTCTGTGAGGCCAATTTTCCTACGGCGAATTTTCTTGTCGCCAATTTTCCTGCAGACAATTTTCTTGCGGCGAAAATTCCTAGAACCGTAACTAACATGCATGTATCCTATAACAACGTGGAGCTCCTCCACGTATAACTTGATATAACTTCAACCCTCCTTCAGCTCCTCAATGCAGATTTCATAGCGCCACCACTGTTATTACCGAAGTCAAACGGTTTGAAGCGATTACACTCGTGAACCCCCAACAAAATTACAATCACCGAAAGTCCATAAATAAATTTAGTAGCAGATCCATCAGCATTTCCAATCCTCGTTGAAAACTTACCTAGTCCTAAACTGTTAGTAGCACTCATGAAGCAGCCTATAACTCACCATAGCATGTCTGGTGAAGGCACCAGGTCTTCCTCCATCACTATCAGATGGTTCGAGGAAGGCCAGTGACGGAAGCCTGACCGCAGCCCAAACGCCACCATCGTGTTTGTGCTGACAGAGCAATGCAAACGATGATAAAACATAGCTATAATATCATAATATGGATGACGGTTCATTCTGTGGTCTGCCTGAGATTCAAATTATGTTAACCTATTCATAAGTTGAGTTCGGCATCTGGTCTAGCTGAACCGAACTTGTCCTAACTTATTCTTAACCGTTATAACTAAATCTAACAAATAGTTTAGGGTAGGCCACACACTATACAGGGACAATCATATATACCCCTGTCGTGATAGTATATAATAAAGTAGTGTTACTGCTATTATGTACATGATGTAAACGGTAAATATTTGTTGCATAGTCGGATATTCAATCAAATCTTCGAATACAGTAAAAAAAATAAGGTTAGATTTGATTGCTGTCAGTAGACTGACCAACAGTCCTATTTCCAGAGAGCCGTTGGGACTTGCGCTCCGGCCCTCTATGAGCTACTGCAATTTGGTCACAAGATATGGAGATATTTGAGGACGAAAAGAATATGAAGAGAATAAACTCAATCAAAGTGTTGATCGTGTCAGCACATTTAATTGCTGCAGATTCGCAGGCACGGAGACATTAATTTAGTTGGGGCAGGAAAGATTTCTATTAGTTTTCCTCTGAGTCATCTTTGTTCAAGAGAGATGAGTCCCACTTCCTTTAGGCGACTTTCATATATATATATATATTTTTTTTTTAGCCGAGGCATAAATTTTGTTGCTTTGCTGCGTTAGATTCTTTCCATATTATCGATATCTTTGTATTTGTGTGGCGATCAGAAATGAATAGCATAATCTATGTGCAGGCGCACTAGTGCTTGGTACAAAGTAATGATTATTCCCTTGGATTTGTACTCAAAAGTCCTGGTGTGAATCTTAGTATAGTACTCTGCTTGCCATTGTGATACTCTTTTTTACTTGTTGACTATGTTGTAGATTGTTCGTGATAATTATCCCCAGGTTACGTTGTCGGGCGACAGCTGCTAATTTCATCCCGCTCCGACCCAATGTACACGACTGAACATTTGTCGATATCAAAACTCATCTGTCCAATTACGGACCATGCCAAGAGGCGGGCAAGATCATCTTGGAGCTCAATCCTATTTCTGCCAGGATGGCATAGTTTAGGGTCATCTGCAAATTTACTGATTTTACTGCGAATGATAAGATCATTGATGTAAATTATGAACAAAAGTGGGCCAAGCACGCTACCTTGTGCGACCGCAGATGAGGCCGACGTCCAGTCGATCGTCTCTCTTTGCAGTTTCACTTACTGCTGCCGACGAGTGAGCCATGCTCGAATCCAGGGTGAATATTTTTCCTGGGTGTTATGGGCTTACAATTTTTTATTAACCGTTGATAGAGAACTTTCTCAAATGTCTTTAAAAAATTAGGCAAACGAGGTTCATATCTTTTTCACTCTCTCTGATATCCGTAACTTTTGAGAAACACTCCTTTGAATTGGTTAGGTAGCTTCTTCAAACTCGGAAGCTGCCCTGGGTCACGGGTGTTGGAAACGAGCTGGTGCACCGTCAAGCGATCAGTGGTGCGCTTCTTCACGAGGCGTTCTGTGGTTTTGCAAGCGACCGATGTAAGACTGATTGGTCGATAGTTACTGAAACTCTTCTTATCCCCTTGTTATGTATCGCTATTATGTTAGCGAGTTTCCCATCTTGTGGAAATTCTCCCGTCTTTAGGGAGCGAATGAAGATTTTGAGTAGTGGCGCTGTGATGACTGATGTCATTTCTCGCAGAATAAGAGGGAAATGATTATCTGGGCTAGTGGATTTCTACACACGCGGGAATTTCTGTTCTTGAACGACCTCAAGCTCTGTGAAAACACATGTACATATAATGAGGAGTAACTTACATCGATGCTGGTCCAAGAATATTCGTAACATTTTCAACGGCAAATAACGAGGTGAAATACTGTTCAAAATAGTAGATTTTTCTCTTAGGTCATTGGAGCTTTCACCGTCAGGATAAGAGTATCAATAATTTCCAGCGTACTTCCATATACGCGAGTGGTAGTGTGGCATCATGCATAGCGGCATGCAAGTGGAAGAGGGGCATAAGATACAATATTTACGGTGAACAAACTTTGTGCATATAGATAACGTCAACTTAAATTGAATAAAATTTATGATTCGCATTAGCTCTCTTCAAATCGCCACTATATAATCACGCTTCATTATAATTACCACCACAAGGCATTATATTCTTCCATCAAAATTTTCTGGGGCCCACCGTCAAGTAGTAAGCCCGTCCAACACCAATACTCCAGCCGATAACACCTTTAGTCTTCTGCGACATATATGAAAATGAGGATTGAAGTTACCATATTCTATCGACGAACAGGAATTGAAAATTTCTCCCTCTAAATCTGATGGTGGCCTGCAATGTTAATTAAATAAACGATGAAATAGGGAAGTTACCGCGTGTTCTCTCCGTCGTATCCCTGCGGTTGGTGGACGATCACAGGGAGCTGGAATAGATCCAGCAGTTCCAGACTCTCCTGCCGGGCGCCATCGAGCACAGCCAGTACCTGGCTGGGTGTGTACCCTATCACTTTTGACTGGAGGGTCATTAGCAGCCTGCGAAAGTAAAACAAAAGTAAAAGCTGCCCTGCAACACGAACAAACGAAAAAATACTGTTGGAAAATGAAACTAAACGCCTCATGAAAGATATATTCGTATTCTCTGTGTTATTTTGTCAACAAGTGTTTGAACTGTGTGCCCTGGTCCCGAAAACAGTGGTTAACCTGATTTTAACTAGTAAATTTACAATATTAAAAATCCACATTTTTATTAATACTAATGGCATAGTCAGTCAATAAAACAGGTGAATTGGGGTAACAAATACCCAAAACAAAACTTCAAAACATACCCTTTAGTGTTTATTTTTATTTATTACATTGATTTATTTATTTTTGTTACAGTAGCTAGCTTACTTTTACCGTGTAGTTTTTGGCAACTTTGTAGGATAACGTTTTTCAAATTAAAGGAAATGTTACAGCATTCACCCAGTCAACTAAGCCTATTAAGTCGGCTCTGTGACACCGTTAGTACGGTGAAGTCTTCCAGTGACGTAAAGCAGGGTTCATACTACGATCTTTTGGGGCCCGTACGTAGTTCAAAGTTCTCGAATGTTTTGTTGCAGCCAACGGGCGAACGTAACAGTGTGTTGGAAGTGAATTTATTATTATTTTGTATTCACTAAAAAGGACACTTTGCACGCTCTGACGATAAGAAAAGACCATAGGATGAACCCGCCTCGAGAGTCAGGGGACTTGTTCCAACTGCTCTACCTTCGGAAAATTTACTAAGTAATTTGGTGCCGCTGTGATGTCATTGTAATAACGAAGGCCTTCGCTGTGACTGACGGCATTATCGATTGGCCAGCAAAATGAAAACTGCCAGGCTTGACATGTCCAGAACTTCGAAGAGGAGTGTTGGCTTAGCCACTTCAAATAGGGCTACAAATGTAGAAATTTTATCCAAGTCTATTGCAGTAGCTGACAATCAAACTTTTGATGTCAGTAATTCTGAGAGCGTGATATAGCTGACAACCCAATTTTTAACTCCTGGGAAAAATTAAGAAGTAGTAATGCGACAATTTTACCAGCTACAATAACGTAATCACGAATTTATCAATTGCATTAGGATAAAAACTCCGAAATACCGAAGTATATAAATCTGAATTTATAATTTTTAATCCAAGCTTACCATTGTGAATTTCTTTACCTCACCTGAACAGACACCAGGGCCTCGATGCGGTCAGTATGACAATTGGCACCATGGAGTCATTCCTGGTATCCGCTTTCTGCAAACGAATAATTTTTTTCTCATACGAACATCCCGTTTTGTAGTACATTTGCACCCTAAGTGAACTTTCATTTAGTTTGTCTCTCTTAAGCCGAGTTCACACGTCATTCATATCAATCTGTTTACTTATATGTACACTTGTCGGAATGTTTTGCTGCGTCGTTATAAACGCAACTTGGTGTACGCAAAAAAAAATTGTTAACCGTCAAATCTGATATCTTTGCAAGTACCTTTAGGCATGTTACGAAAATCTCTTTAAATATCGAGTCAAATAGAACTGAAAAAACAGTGCACTTTTCAGCCACTTCTATCGCACATTAGCACATTCGGACGTGTAGATGAGTGAACGTCTTGAGATGAATGACGTGTGACTTCGCCCTTAAGCACTTAAGTGCATATCCTGGGGCTGAATAGTTCATCGTCTGCAAACACTTATGTGAGTTACATTTTGGGACAATAGTTTATCGTTTACAAACACCTGAGTGCATAGCCCGTGGCTGAATGGTACACTTTTTTGATAATGGGTGCAAGACCTATGGGTGGAACTCATGCATTATTCTACTCATCTATGTACGTTGCTTGAAATCTAGAATGCTGCATAATTTTATCCATTGAGAAATATAGAGTAAGATTTAGCTTCTACTGCTCGAATAATGTCTACCTATGCTGTAATTACCAAATTTTAGTTAAGATCAGACTACAAAGCTTACCTTCTTGGTCATTTAAGAGAGCTGGAAGATAATTAAATGTCAAAGTTAAGCTGCTGTAAAAGCTTACTCTTTTCGATGATCGATATTAATGCATCAAAGTTTTAACTTAAGTCGTATGAAAACAATGTCCTCGAATGACTGCGTTTGATCGTTTGGAAATACGGTTTCCCATTCTGGTTGGTTCATATGATGACGGTGGTGACTGAGCACAGTCAATACAGTAATTTATTTGTTAGATTTAAAAAGATGTAACTACAGTAAAACCCCTCTAATCCGCACAGCACGGGGGGAAGGGGGTGACGGATTAGCGGGGATTTCGGATTAACGGGGTACTTACAAATCCTAAAAAAAAAAACTCTGTATTCCGCACTAATACGGATTATAGAGAGATTGTTTGCACCTTCTGCGCAGCACCTCACGCAAATTTTTTGCTCATCACCCCCTTAATCCGAAAAATGAGAAGTTCCTTGTATGAATAACAGAGGTATTTGTGCAAACTCTGTACTTTACCCTATTAATCCGAAAAATGCTTGTTTGTTTGGATTGTACTTCGAACAATAACCAGATGTTCGGATTAGGGAGGGGTTCGGATTATTGAGGTGCGGATTAAAGGGGTTTTACTGTATATGCTTTCTAAAAATAGAGACAGTAGCGATATACATATTTGGATACTGCATGAAGCAGTTTTTGACACTAATTTTTATCTTTAAATTTAGCGCTCAGAATCCGTTTCTTTTTTTCGGACGGGAGGGGTGTTAAGTTGAGCCTTGATCCAATCGCCTGTTTTTAGGCCGAAAATTTACGCCTTCTCTGTTTAAAACGAACTCACGTTCACTATGAAAAGTGGCGTCAACTTAGAATTAAAAAAAAAACTACATATATATATATATATATACAGTGATCAACATTGAAACAACTTACTGGACCCAGAGTTGTAAGTTGTAAACGACGGAAAATTGGGTCAAGACAACCGGCTGTAAGGCCTCCAAAAGTGCTTACAAAAACGGAAAAATTCGATGTATGAAAATTCTTAATCAGGGCCACCCGCTCCAAGCTCTGAAATATCTGAGGTGACTGTTTTGTTTACAGTCAGAGCGAGCTAAATATAGCAATCCATTACACAATTCATGTTTATAATGATATTGCATTTACAATGACATTTAGCTACTTGTTGGTATGATGAAGGGCAATTCGAGTCCTCAGAAAATTATAGGGTTGGGAATGAAGTAAATTGAATACACAAGTTACAGGTACAACGTGAAGCAAAGTGAACAATGTACGTCGAATATTTGAAGCCATCTTGTTTCTTTACTTATTAGCCAATTTCATAAGAGAAACAGACACTTGCTTCCGGCTCCATTTGCGACTGGGTCAGAAAATTAAAAATGGCCAGAGGAAATCCTGAACTGCAGCCTATTTCTACTCTTCAAATTAGCCTACTTGCAAAAAGTTCGGCGGCGCATGCCCACCTCCGATGAAGTATGTATATTATGCGTATTTAATATATCTATATGTTTCATATGTTGATATATATGTATATACATATTTTCGAGAGTCATGAGAAGATTTTCACGGCTTCACCGAAAACTTTACCAGGGCATATACCGGGTGTTGTAAAAAAAACTCTACTTAACTTTCACAGTTGATAGGGACACTCAAAACAAACACTTTTTCACGAATACAAAAAATTCAAAAACTTGTTAGTTTCCGAGATATTGATATGTGTAACGTTTAGGGTAATCTTACAAATAGTAAATACGTCTTTACGTTAATCCTAGTTATACCTTTGAATCTGGCAATACAGCAGTTGCCTACGTTATGGCAACACTGTGTTTACAAATTACATTACCGGACCGGCGAAATGGTCCAGTAACATGGCCTGCTAGAACTCCCGACCTCAATCCACTGGATTTCTTTTTCTGGGGCCACATGAAAACTTTGGTGTGCGGCACTCCTCTGCAGTCAGAATTTGATCTTGTTGCCAGGATCGCGGTCGCAGCAGGCAACATCACTCGTGTGTTCAAGAGTCCTTTCAGAGCAGGTGTCACGCCTGCACTGAAGTAAATGGTGGACATTTCGAACAGTTAATGTAATTTGTTGTAAAATTAATGTATTACATTTCTTTACACAATATTCCTTCAGTTTCCACTCTACTGTTTATTTGCAACTGGAGTTGTTGCAGTTTTAGGTAAGGTTTTGTTACAAATTACACATGTCAATATCTCGGAAACGAACAAGTTATGTAATTTTTGGTATTCGTGAAAAAGTGTTTGTTCTGAGTGTCCCCATCACCTGTGAAAGTTTGGCAGAGTTTTTTTTGCAACACCCGGTATATGAGAAAATATTAAATACTGAAGACATTATCGCGCTATAATCACACTCACGATCACAAGTACGCTGAATTCTATACATAGGTTATGGAAGTAAAAGTATCTGCCAACATACTTCATTCAGCACTGGCAGCACAACAAGTGCCTGATAACAGTACATATACAGTATACATATGTGCATAAACGTATGATAAAAAATAAATACGAGATCTGTGTGGTACCTGATGGACCCTAAGAGGCACAAACGGGTCCTCACACCTGCAGAGGGGCCCGTAACCTTCATGTTGGCGGCAGAACTTGGCCTGTTTGGGATGAAGGGAGGCCCACGGGCAGTCTGAGGGCATACCGTGATTAGTAATGGAATCAGCGTCATCCTAAATGTAATGAATTGCCCTAATTGCATTGGGCTGCCCTCATTCTCATGTGTTATTCTAACTATAATGAATTATCGTAAATGTGATGGGTTACCCTATAGTTGAAATGGGTTACCTAATTCAAATAAGGCACGCTAATTGTATATTTCACTCTAATTGTAAATAGTAATCCAAATTGTAATGAAACCCTAAATTTATTACGCCACTATATTTTCAATGGGTTACTCGGTTACCCTCGTTGTAGTGGGTTATTCAAAATATAATGGGCCATATTAATATTAATGACTCACTCTAATTGCCATCAGTTACTCAAATTAAAACTTTTAGTCAATTTTATTGTTTGTGTTACTTCTAATTAGTTACCCTAAGTGCATTTAGCAAAAGATATATATCATATATTACAACAAACGGTCGTGTAAGAAGCTAAAGGAAAAAACTTAGGAAAACAGAAGACCATCGAGCCCCAGTGGCGGCTCCTGGTGTTGGGTGTTGCACGGTTTCGCACCAACAGGATGTTAGTAATTCATCCATGGAGTATTAGAGAGAGAATGGCTGCCGACAATACTAGAATCTCAGTAGCCAACCTGGAGTCCAAGCTATTGTTGATAGCCATCCAACTGTCACTGTTTACCTTGAGAGTCTTCGGAAGAAGTCCAGGTGACGTTGCCCACGTCACCCCACGTGTGTGAAGTCACTCTGCTGGGTGTCTTCTGTGGTACCGCAGTTTGCGACCAAAGAGAGAGCCAGCAGCGAATTATCTCCACAGTGCACGTAACCGCTGACCGCTGGTCTATCTGGTGTTCTTCTTAAATGTGAATCCAGCAAATGTTTGAACTCTACAGTTTTGATATCAGTGGCG
>LQNS02278160.1:24229015-24240039 GCA_001587735.2 Parhyale hawaiensis
ATCTTCATAATCTTTCACAATTCTTCCAACAATACTCTTTGAACGATTTACCTGTTCTGCGATTGCCCTGATGCTGAGATTTTGTTTGTGTAAATTAACAATTTTCATGCGTAAAGATTTATGAACTTTTTCCCGGGTAGCCATGCTTGCAGTACTTGCAATGTTTACATATGACGTAGGCAGTCTTCTTCGGAAACGCAAGAAAAGGGGGTTACTGAAGATTTAAATTACAATATTTGAAAAGTGTCCTTAAATTCTGCTCACACTAAATTCATAATTATAAGTTAAATATACATAACTTTTTTCTTATCCTTCGGATCGTAATAAATTCTCAGCATATTATTAGGTATCCCAATACTCTTTTGTGTTAAAATTTCAGCGTTGAACCTTTTCCAGTTTTTGAGATATGAATTTTTTTATTTTTGTCCCTTAATTATGCTCGCAACTGTATCTTGGCATTCGGCGTTGTAATACGGTACTAGAGGTTCATGAGTATGCGAAAAGTGAGCCGTCCCCTTATTTCACCAGAGTGCTGCAATCTACTGAGCGATGAAATATAGGTTGCCATGACCAGAACCCTCCGGCGCTTTCGTACAGGATTTGAGACAATGTTAGGCCTACGAGAATCCAAAGGTCTACAAATGGAGTCATTGGATCAATCTGGACTAAACTGCCCAGTGTCTTCCGAGAGGGAATTTCAACGCAATCAATGTTCCAACTCCACGAGACGCTCCCCCCCCCCCCAAAATTACTGCGAGCAGAGCCTCAGCAAGCAACGCTGCAGTGTCCTTTTTTTTGAACGACAGAAAATCCAATACCATAAAGTACTAATTAGGGTCTCGGGCAACTGCTAGATCGGCCTAAGAAGAACAGGATGTACCTTTGTAAACATGTCGGGTTCTCCTAGCCAGCGGCCTACTAAGTCCGGACAGACACGTATACAGACACGGCGAAAGCTATACATTCTGGTGGATACAGAACATACTCTTATGCGGATTCCTACCCACCACATAAGGTTAAAGTGCAGCACCGTCAAGGTTTACTCCTTTGTGTTACAGAAGAAAATTTAAAAGTTGTCAGAAATACTAATCGTAGATTTGAAAAAGTTGACAAGCTTCACTTGAAAATAAGATTTCGACGCACCATAAACCACACGGTACGTATTTCTTTGTCCACTTCTGGCAAGTTGGGCTGATGGCAATGCATAAAACCTCGATAAAAATTTTTCCAGGCAGCGCAATGACCTGAAGCACAGAATAATAACCTGTTCCTAGAAATACAAAGAACATCTGTATTGGAAAGATGCACGCTTAGATGACACTGGCCAAAAGTCACTTGCAAAAATTAATTTCAAGACGTTTTGGTGTCATATGTTCAATCATCGTCATCCACAGTTCATATCTAGCTACGAATTTATGTTTTTGCTAATAAATGCATTACTTGCATCACTGCGAACAGTTTACTTTTTCGGTGAGGTACCTAGCTCTGTTGAATAGAAACTATTTTATTGAAATTTAATCAATTTACCATCAGTCCTACAAGCAAATTTGAGTGGTCTATGGCTGTAGGTTATGAAATTTACCGCATAAAAATATGCATGCTTAATTTGGAAATTTTACTCATGAATTGGTGTGAATTAATTAATTTAACAATTGAATATTATTTAAATGAAAAGATGGTTCATCATATACTGTAAGTATCGTCGGTAGTGGTGTCAGAGATCTGTTCGCCCTCACTACACATTCATTAGCCAAGCACTGAGATCTACAGTGACAGTGTCATGGTAGATGCATCGACTCAAGCCCCTCCCTATGTTGGAACAGCGGATAGAAACTTAACGTACGTATTGCATGTTACGCACATGGCGTGTTGACGCTTTTGTCGCCACCACCGCAATTTAACACTTACAGGGAGATCGTTCACTTGCAGCTGCAGAATATTTCCTTGATGAGATAACTGGAGCTCCATATGATCTTGTCTCATATCTGTTGGTAGAGGTACAAGCATGTGCTGAACAACTCACTGACCACATACAAAACAATGTATTATACTCCTTGCTCTGAGGTGCAATCGTAATCTTCAAGAAAATGATAAAATCTATTACTAATGTCAAAAGGCATGAATGACCAATTTTTCTTATGAAAATAGTGATTTCAGGGCTGATTAGGATTTTTGGTTAACATTGCCTTGCTTAGCGGAGGTATGTGCTGAGTGCATCTCTAGCTTTTACAGTAACTAGTGGACCAAACGCAACCCTTTTGTTGGATAAGTCATGAAAGTGCATATGTATTTGAAAATATATTACCATCCTATCGGAAAAGTTCACAATACTCCAAATTTCACCATGTCCACAAAGTCCATCAAGTTCACCAAGTGCACAAAAGCAACCAAATTCACAAAGGCCCGCGACCAGGCCTTCGCTAATAACTCGGGAATTCACGGGTTCGTATCCTAGATACGGTTTGGAAAAAAGAAAAGTTGGGTACCTTGGAATTTTTTTCTTCAGTATTAGATAGGTGGAAAATAAGGCTTCGGACAGACGGACGGATTGACGGACAGACGGCTCCCTTATAATAGTATAGATTATTATTATCTGTTGAAGATAATACCCGAGAAGAAACAAACCTTGCATTCTCAAGTAGCTCTCGATATCCAGTTCCTCCTGCTGAAGGGCTGCAACACCCACCACCCACAGCAGGAGTATCGCTGCCACCGTCACTGCAGTCTCTGGTGGTCCCATAGTGGACATCAAGTATTCGTGCCCATTTTAGTAACAAGTCAAATTGTAGCCAAGTTATAAACAACAATATCTGGTACACAGTTGCATTTTGTACCAATCCATCTCCATTCCAACTGAAAAATTAGGGAATCAGCTATTTTGTTGACCATTCAACATAATACCCTATCTATATGTATGAATTTTATCAGTAATAGGTTTTCAACATTGCAGTATTATTCTAGGTAAAATAACGCTTTGATCTGTGCTGATGTTGTCGGTGCTTCTTCAGGATGCAGGAAGAATACTGAGAGAGAAGAATAACTTTGTCAATTCTGTTTCAGCACAAAACAAATGAGAAAAAAGACGAAGGGTTTAGAAACGTTTATATGTGTTCTATAAGTCAAGTTTCGTCAGCACATAACAGCTAAAGAACCTAATGGCGAATGACGTTTTCCATGAATATTAGAAATTCATCTTCCGTTTTTACCGTATAGTGTAAGAAACTAACCATCACCCTAGAAGTCGTGCTTGCAGAAACAGACTGGTTAAATTATGTCTAATGCGCAAAAATTATTATAAGCCATTGTTAAGACGTGCTGTGCATACTAAAACAGGGTACCAGGTGATAAGATTAACTTGGGTATATGGGGCCATGAACGGATGAAGAGAGTCTATTGACAGAGGTGATACGATGCTAGATCTCAGTCTCCTTTGAGGTGCTGCAATTCTCAAAGATAGATGAAATATCTGAAATCATAATGAGTTGAATCTACAATTATGAGGAATTGCAGTACATTGGCATGTCGATCGTAAATGAGTAAGACAAAAAAAAAAAAATAATAGTAACTTTCAGAGATTCCTTTGTTTGGAAGACGTTTATATATCCATGGCGTTCTCGCTTAATCTTTGCACTGTCCAAAAGCCAGGTGTGTTTTTTATTTATGTACTTTTGAAAATCCTTCACGACCTCTTTAGTACAGAGTGCAAGCGTTTTAAAGTGTTGAGTTGCCTGATACTCTCATATCAACTATATACGATGAATTACTTTGGTATAGCAACATACCTTCATCTTTTATGAGTGTCAATAAGAATTTCTACAACAGCCAAGTTTTAGGCTGCGGAAACATGAAGTCACAAAGATAATTTGCCCATTTACTGCTACAATTTCCTCGATGAACTGACGACTCAAGGAAGTCCGCAAGCCACATTTCAGTATTTTTTTTTTTATCAGCGTCTTTCTCTGGTAGTGGAGTCCACTGGTCTTGGTGGGCAGAGAATGGGAATGGGGAGGGAAGCAGCTGAGGGGATTTCAAACTGAACTTATGCACTCATGGCCTGAAAGTTTTATCTCTGTTGCAGATATTGATGGTGTGACCCTGTAGAAAAGCAATCCCTGTCAGAACCAGAGATGCATCAATTGAATTCTTCTATGCAGAAAAAATTGAATTAATTGAACTAACATCTACCGCCGCCTGGTAGACGCTTACAAAGTCGATGCTGTTGATGTCAGCACAGTTAGGAGATGAGTTCGTTGATTTTAGAGTGGCGATAGAGATGTGAGTGACAAAGTGCGCTTCGTCTTTTGGGATAGGAAGGACGTCACATTCCTGGATTTTTTGACACCAGGGCGACAGTTAACTCTGACGGTCACGTTGAAACGTTGACCAAGGTGAAGTTTCGGATCCCTTGTTAGGACAGAGAAAAGAGAAAGATTCAGTTTGCAACACGACAACGCCAGCCCACACACAAGTTTGAAGACCACGGAATGCGCGACAAAGTTCGGCTGGACGATACTGTCTCACCAACCGTATGGCATAGTGGCCAACTGGCACCGTCACACTTCCACTTGTTCGGACCTCTGAAGGACTCATTACGCGCGGAGCGTTTCCCCGACAACAAGCTGTAATCGCAGCCGTGAAAAATGGACCGTCTCGGCAGCCACTGACTTTACGACCAAGGCATCTGGGATCTCATTTATCGCTGGTAAAAGTGCATTGAGAATGGTGGTTAGTACATAGAAATATAAATTATGGACCACAAAAAGTCGCTAGTATTAAAGGTGACACTTTCGCTTTAATAACCATTCAATTTTTTGAACTAAAAAAAATAGGAGGCAATACTATTTTGGAACGACCCTCGTATATTGCTTGGAAGCATGCAAATATCCAGTATCAAAATGTTATAGATGTACGATAAGAAATACTCGTAAATAGAATCAAAACATACTATACCGAAGAAAATATTGATGGAATTTATGAAAACTCATGACATTCGACAATGTACTGTTTCTAAAGGATTTTCATTACTAAACAACATCCTCACATAACTAACTGTAGTACTTGTGTGTGTGCTGATTAATGTTCTTGTTTTCAGCAACTGTTTGCTATTAATCAATTGCTTAGTTATTTACTGTACAAAAAATACTTAACAGACCGTACATCAAATACTTATAACGAACTACTGGCCAGTGCTTACTTTGTTCCAGTAATTTTTTTTTTCATTTCAGGGACTGACCATAGTTATACTCATCAAACAAAAACAAAATATACTGTGGAAAAAATTGCAAGGGCTAATTTCAAGTAATGTACAATAAGATTATCACTTAAATTTCTCCAAAAAATTAAAGTTGCTCCATGAAAATTGCAGGACTTAAAATAAGGCCCCGGTAATTCTCTGGCTTCGGTTTTCGCAATCTGCGGAAATTTTTCTTATAATATACGTTAATGCCTTTAAGTAAAAAGTATTGTCCCCGTCGCATTCAACTCTACTGACTCACGCGAAGAACTTCCCAAGCGGCCTTTCGACACACGTTGATGAACGGCTTTTATTGCTATTATTAGTTTTACTGCTACGATGGTCAGAACCGGCGGGAATCGTTTTTAAAAGTCCGCTTAAGATGCATTATGCTGACAGTGCGAATGCATCGTAACTACCTCCATGGAAGGGACGCTTTACAAGTTAATCCTAGATATTCGACCACTGCCACCAACTGACGCTGCCACTGGCAGAACTGAACTGCTAAGTCGCGTCTACCTTTGCTGGGCAACATAAGGAAAATTGACGCAGTTTTTCTAAGACAGCAATTACTGGCCAAACCTTCCTCGACGGTGTGAGGCTGTCTAAACCAACCCCCAATTACATGCAAAAAATTTTAAGAACTCTAGTGAGTAACAATTAACCACCTGACTGTATTCTTTATCATCAATTCTATTTTTCATTTAATGTGCTGTACTTTTTTATTCCTTTCGCCAAGGAGGATATGTTTTCGTCTAGTTCGTCTGTCTGTTTATTTGTCACCAAGATAACTCAAAAAGTTAAGATGATTAAGTTTTGGTGAAGATACGTTCATCCGTTTGCTCGTTTGCCTCATTTTTTCTTAATGCCATAACTCAAAAAATTAATGACGGATTTTTATGAAATTTACACGAGTTGTTATGTATATCACGAAGAGTAAATGACCAAATTTTTGTGGTGATTTGTTAGTTCGTTCCTTTTTCGCTGGGTTTAACTTTGTGCTTGTTAGCACAATACTCAAAACGTTATGAATGGATCTTTATAACATTTACAGGAGTTGGTACTAATGTTAAAAGACATAAATGATGAGATTTTGGTGATGATTGATTGGTCTGTTTGTGTGTTTGACTATTGTTTGTCAGAACGTTAGTCAGCAGCATAACTCAAGAAGTAAAGAACGGATCGTCAAGAAAATTTGAGAGACTGTTTTTAATGATAAATGCACAAATATTTAGATTTTGGTGTTGAAACAAAGAAAACTAGCGAGGACTTTGAGAGCGCATACCTCCGCCAAGCAAGGCAACGGAAAGTTTAAATTGATCCTGAAACCATGATTTTCTTCCTATCAACACATAAAATCTAATCATTTGTGATTTTTCAAGAAGATTCTGTCATAACTTTTTGAGGTACGCTGCTAACAAAAGCACAAACATAAATCAAACACACAAACAGACCAACCGATCATCACCAAAGTTTAATCATTCATGTCTTACAACATTAGTAATAACTCCTGTAAATTTCATCATGATCCATCTTTGACTTTTTGAGTTATTGTGCTAACAAGCATAAAATCAAACATATAGCAACAAACGAACATACAGCTCAGCCCAAAAATCTGGTCATTTACCTAACAACTCGAATAATTTCATAAAAATCCGTCCATTACTTTTCGAGTTATGGCCCTAAGAAAAAATAGGTAGACAAACAAATAGATGAACGGATTTTCCCCAAAAGTTGATCATCATTTACTGTTAACATGCCTAGCATTCCCTTTAAATGTCGTAAAGATCCGTTCATAACTTTTTGAGTAATCTGGGTATCAGACAAAAAGACAGACAAACACGACAAAAACATAGCCTCCCAACCGAGGTAATTATGGTTTCAGAACCAATGCAAATTTTTGGTTACCGTTGGCTCAATTCTCGGAGGCATGCACTCTCAGAGTGTTCTAGATCAAAATGGCAAGTGTGAGTAAACTGCAAAACCGTCGCAGCATCCCACCTAAAATAATCTAAGAACACCTCGCGCCCGTGAAGAAATATACGAAAAATAAATTGTGCAATAAATTTACTCCCTGATCTCTAGGGCTCATTGCGATAACGTTTTACACTAGATTAATGAACAAGTATTGTAATAGTATTACTGAGTGAAAACCTTCCTACGGGGAGAAATATATGCTTCTCTTTTCTTTACTTACTTTCTTTCCTAATTACTAGCTGGGGCATTGGGAACACTGATAATCTTCATTGCATTAGACTTGAACATCGTACTGCGTAGAGAAGGGCGCTTTCTCATTCGAAAAATTCCGATGGATTTCAGCAGCTGCAAGTTAGAAACGGGTAAAAAAAAGCTTACGGTGGCGAATTAAATCCTGCTACAAAATCCCGTAGAGTTTAGGTGCGCATTATTACAGTTCTCGTCGAGCATTAGAGCAGTCACGCAGTGCTGCTAGTGCTAGGTTTTTAAACCAAGATCTTGGTTTTTCAGTCATCGTCTTGGTTTCTAGGTTTTTTCTGTTCAAAACACGCTTAATCTTGGTTTTTTGCATATGACTCTCTGGTAGGAAAGCTCATATCAATAAATAAGAAGTTTTTGAAGAGGAAACATAAGTTTTCACCATTCATATTGATTTTTCATTTGCAACAAAAATTTTAATTACATTATTTTGTTTGTGATACGTATTGAACAGGGACGACACCGATCAAAATGTTTTATCCAACGTGACTCGCTGAGCGTCTAGCTGGTTACCCACTTCACGACTTCAAGACTTAGCCAGCAAACAACAAAATCTGACGCCTTTAGGCATGTTAGATACCTGCTCATTTTGACACGTATAGGAGTTTAGGCTGACGGAATACTTGCACTGCATCGAAAACAATGTGATAATTCCACAGTTTTGCTACAATTCAAGAAACAAAAAAGTAGGTTTGAATCATGTAAATTATCTCATTTCATCTAAGTTATGAAAACCTTCACTGTGCGTCCAGGCTTTTTTGTGTCAAGAGAACGTTTTGCCCTAGCCAATATAGTGAAACAGCAAGAAATAGTCTGAGAAAAATTTTTACGGCAAGAGAATTCTCGCAAGGCCGCAAAGAAATTACTATGGGCAACTTCAATTGGACGTCAAAAGAAAGCCATAGAGGCTCGATTTGTTCGATAGGCTATTTCATGTAAGTGCGCTGGCTTCGGCCTTCTCAATTGAGTTTTAGGCATTGATCTTCAAACAGCAGACCTTGAGACTTTCAACTTCTTGATATTACTCAAATGAAACTGAGTCTGCTCTGTCGCAAAAAGGTTAGAATCTGAGAGCTCATTTGAAGTAAAGTAATTTAAATTATAAAATTCAATGTAACTATATCAAATGGCCAATTCTCAAGCCTGCCTGACGGCAACATCAGAAATTCCGGAAGTGACTAGGCGCACGAAGTGTGGCGAATCTCTGCTTGCTCGTCGTGCCGCGGTCCGGAGTGTTTCTCAACGTGCTCAAAAAAGTGAAAATGAAGTTCGTTAAAACGGGCATCATTATTCGAACCGCCCGCTTGTCGTTTCTAAAACCCATCTTATACAAGCTTTGAAGGTAAGCATGAGCTGTTGTTTATCTTTTGTTTTACGTTAACCTTGTTCATGTTTTTGCCACAGCTCAACGCAATCTTGTTTTAACACTAGCAGCACAATTTAAATTGAAAAAAAAAAATGCTAATAAAAATGTTATTTTGTTCAAGCGAACAGTATAAACGAAGTAATAACTAATTTTCTGTCTAACGCTTTGAACAAGTCAAGCTTCCAAGGCTAAAATTTGGTTTCCAATTAAACACGCCTTAAATATGTATGGCGAGACGAGTATGTAATGGTAGCCTCAGCCAGGATTCATAAAAGACATAGGCGATGGTGCCGTTTACAAGCAATACTCTGCAAGGTTGAAAAAGGCAAAAGATACCAATACAGTTTCCATTTATGAAGGAAATGATAAAAAAAATTATTGTGGTGAGTTCCCACTAGGTGTATTTACTCAAAAATTAGTTATTACTTCGTTTATACTGTTCGATTGAACAAAATAACATTTTCATCAACATTTTTTCAAATCTTGGTTTTTTGAGGCAGATCTTGGTTTTTTCTGACCTGCTTGCTAGGTTTTTCTGAGGAGGGCCGCTGGCACTGGCAGCACTGGAGCACTGTGCTTCACGCAGTCATGGATACAGGTTGTGGTGTTTTTTTTTTTTTTACTTTCAAATGACTTCAGTTGCTTATTCTAGATTTCAAGTATGCTCTCTAGATATTTAACCATATAAATAGAGGAGTAATTAATCCTCGTAAGAGAAAGCATTTTTTTAAATTGAATTTTCAAAATTCCCGCACTTGCCACACTGGCTCTTTAAGTAAATGTATAGGTTTCCAGCTTCGCATTAGTTCCACATTGATAGAGGTAAAAGTTTCTACTAGTGTCAATATATTCTACCGAATTTTATAACTCAAAACCTCGTTGATAACAGCGTGTAAGTATAAAGACACATTGCATTACTATCAATGTAAGACAGTTCCCGGCCGTCAAAAATAACGGTAAGGAATTTATATTTGTTATCTTTCACGCTGTTGTCATGATTTTCTCTTGAGAAAGATGCATTATACCCTCTATAGCCGCAGCTTGATCCTACTTCATCCTTATATATAGTAAAACGCTTCGCGTATCAATTTATTTCGTGTCCGCTCTTAATAAGGAAACAGGCGAAAAATAGGCCAGGTTGTAGGTTTCGCAATTAAGATAAGTTTCCATAGAGATCGATGACCAGGTTGCAGAAGATGGTGAAGTGCGTTCTTATCCCTTTATTCGAAGACACTTCTTGCTTGAAATACTTTTTGAAATCGGAACACTGGCGGATCCAGGGGGGGGGGGCATTCATGGCAATTGCCCTCCCTCGGGAATTTTGGGGGAGGCATTCATAACAAAATGCCCCCCCCCACGGGAAATTATACTGAATATACTTTAACAATTTGTATATGAAATAAAGCGTTCTGAAACTGAAATAAAATATTTTCTCAAGATTATTTGTGCTGAGCCCATTTCTCTTCTTTGGTCTATATTAGTTTTGTTCGTATTAAAATTGAAACCAACGTTATAACTAAAAACATGCTTTTATGAAAAATCATTTCCATACCGAGAGTCACCAGCTGTTATAGGTTGCTGCCACTTGCCGCCGGAATGCGACACGAGGGACTTGAAGATAATTCGTTCTGCGTGATCATCAGCAGGAAATCGAACTCGCCTACTGCTACACGCATTACTAACGATAACAATGGCTGCAAATCATGAATCTTGCGTCAAGAGAGCAGAGTGAAATATAGATACATCAGAATAGCTGTTCTATTGCGAATGGCCAAAGTGGCCAAGTTTGTCTTTTTCCTTTCAAATATCTTTCGTGTAAGTGCTACAAATCATGAAGGGTAAGTTAATCAATTATAACAAACGGGATAAAATATTGTGAAGAAAAATTACTTCACACTATCCATAAGTAGCGCTTTTAGGTGAAAAACTCCATTATATAGTGATTTAGAGGTTTAAGACTGTAATGGTGCTTCAAGGACGGTCCAACTGTGGAATAAAGAGAAAGTTCAAGAAAAAAAAATCCCAGGATTGTTGATGATAGACAGCACAAACTGCACAATAGACTCCAAAACAGTTAAATACTTTTATTATGGATGCCATTTACTTCAGTATCAGTGCCCATAGCTCCATAGGGAATGCAGGGTCACTGGCGGATACAGGAGAGGCATTCATGGCATTTGCCTCCTCCAC
>LQNS02278160.1:24248937-24260059 GCA_001587735.2 Parhyale hawaiensis
CCTCTAGAATTTTACATCATGATGAAATGCTAACTCTTCCAGAGAGGTAATCCATTTATTGGTCTAGAAGCTGGGCTTACTAGCTACATAAACTGCTTTTTAACACAAAAGTGGTATTATAAGCTTCTGGAGATCCCTTAGTCTCCGTTAACTTTCCGTTAAGTATCCATTTACTGGTCTAGAAGCTGGGCTTACTAGCTACATAAACTGCTTTTTATCACAAAAGTGGTATTATAGCATTGAAATACATAGCTGGACAGAAGGGTCAATACGTCATATTCAGTGATTCTCTGAGTGCACTTCAAGCACTCCACTCACCACAGAAGAACCCCCATTATCCAGTCCAATGGATTGCCGAGCTTGTCTTGGGGATGGCGCCGGATGCACTGCAGCTAGTCACCTATGGGCCGGTGTCACCAAACCTACCTTTACTTCGTCGTCTGGTTAACCGATTTTTGCGAGATGTCTAAAGGAGGGGACATAACATCCCACTCTCCTACAGAGACCTACGCAGAAGCATTAACAAACATTATTGGCACAAATGGAAGCAAAAGTGGGAGACACACCCCCTACACCAGCGCAAATTTAAGCCCTCCATAAGAGAATCAGTTGCCAGCAACATAAGTAGACCACATCAGATCGCTGTCACCCGCATCAGGTTGGAAGTGTGCTTATTAACCCATGGACACTGGTTCACACACACAGCTCCCCCAATATGTCATACATGCACCGAGAGACTAACTCTGAAGCACATCATTGTGAGTTGTCCGACTCATGCTGTCCACCGCCAGAACTTAGCACAAGCATGCTCAGACAGAGGGGAGACACTGTCCATGGAGGCCATCCTTGACCCTGATTTTCCTGCCGAAGCAATCATTAAGTTCCTAATTGAAGCTTATGTCCTAAACAAGATTTAATACTCCATAACTACTCAGCGGACAAGGGCGCCCAAACCCTAGACGGTGGGAGGCCTCATCTCTGCAAGTAACTGCAAGTAAGTAGTCGTTTTGGCTTTCGTGCTGAAAGGTCCTCTATAAGCCTGAAACTAACGAAAGCTGGTAACTGACTTACGAACAATTTCATTGAAGTAAAACGTGCCGTCTGTGCTGCAAAAACCAAAGCTAGTCAAGCTACAATGAAGAAGGAAAAAGGAAAAGGTTCTGAAGAACAAGACTCATCCTCTGAATTGCAGTGGCTCGCTAACGGCATATTACCTCTGTCGTTAGCCCGCAACTCGCACCGCCAATCGGCGACTCCAGTTCAGGAGGACAGTTCAGAGTCGTCACACTCATGTTATTGACAGATTAGGTACTATACCTATCGCTNCCTTGACCCTGATTTTCCTGCCGAAGCAATCATTAATTTCGTAATTGAAGCAGATGTCCTAAACAAGATTTAATACTCCATAACTACTCAGCGGACAAGGGCGCCCGAACCCAAGACGGTGGGAGGCCTTATCTCTGCAAGTAACTGCAAGCAAGTAATGATCAATGGAGCACTCAGGAATTGATAATTTTTCACGGAATGTAGACAATTATTTCTTCTAGCTTACTGTCTTTCTTTTCTGCAGAAGATTTCGTTTCAAATGCCAAAATTTCAGCACTTCAATGAATGAAGCAAATATCTTAGTTTGCAAGACAGTATCTTGGCTACGGTGCAATCGAATTGCACACAAACTGACTGAAGTTAGATTCAATTTTATTGCAGTATTTTACTCAAGATTTTACTTGTGCCTTCTATTTTACAAAAGTCTAATATGGCGCCCAGCTAAATCACTAATAGAAATTGATAGTAGTGTATTAGACAAGTGCAATGATACCCATATATATCAGTCGGAAATGCATAGTTCTCGAGATATATGACTTTGAAGTTTCCATTGTTTTTCTAAGGGAGAAAATAGCCGGTGTCATCATAGGCTTGCTAGCGAACCCATAGAAAGAAACCTTATTAACCAACCCAATATAACCTAACCTAACCCAACCCAATATAACCTAACCTAACCCAACCCAATATAACCTAACCTAACCTAACCCAACCCAAGCTAACCTAACCCAATCTAACCCAACCTAATCTAATTCATCTTAACCTAACTCAACCTAACCTAACCCATCTTAACCTAACCTTTAAGTTAGGTTTGATTAGGTTTGGTTAGGATAGAGTTAGGTTAGGTTGGATAAGATTAGGTAGGGTGAGGTTAGCTTGGGTTACGTTAGGTTAGGTTGGGTTAGGTTAGGTTACATTGGATTGAGTTAGGTAAGAATGGGTTAGGTTGAATTAGGATGGGTTGAGTTAGATTAAATTATGTTGGGTTAATAAGGTTCCTATGGGATCGCTAGCAAGCCTATGATGAAACCCTCTATTTTCTCCCATTGAAAAACAATAGAACTTCAAAATCATATATCTCAAAAACTATCCATTTCCGACTGATATATATAGGTATCACTGAACTTCTCTAATAGACTACTATCAATTTCTAGTGGTGAATTAGCTGGGCACCATATTGAACATTTGTAAAAATATACCCCACTTTCTAATGTAGATACTCAGTGCCACCAGCAAGCATACCTATGCTCCAAAGCCATAGCTACCCAAGTCACAACAGTGTTATGGGAAGATGGTAGTGAATAATGTATTGGTTCTTGTAGTCCCCCCTGCCTAGTCTGTGAGTGACACCCAGATAATCAAGATCTCGACAAGTCAATTGCTTAGTTTTGCTGTACTCTTCAAATTGGGTCTCATGGGTATTGATCTAAATATAAAACTGCCCAAGTTCTGCCTTTAACACGGAACATACAGTTTAAACATACAGTTTAACTGAAGAGGCAAACCTCTAATAGTAGCAGATACAGGCTCATCGATGATGTTACAGAAGTAGGT
Source organism: Parhyale hawaiensis (assembly GCA_001587735.2). Classification (NCBI taxonomy): domain Eukaryota; kingdom Metazoa; phylum Arthropoda; class Malacostraca; order Amphipoda; family Hyalidae; genus Parhyale; species Parhyale hawaiensis. Next base: position 24,251,815 of record LQNS02278160.1, read on the forward strand.
ACCAGTAGACAGTAGCTACAAAACACTTAGAAAACGAGCTGAACCAGTCCTTGCCTGGAACCTAACCTTACACAGGCCAGCTCATTGGAAGCCGTTCTCTAGTAGGGGTGGTCAGTCGGGGATAGGGACGGATCAAGCCAAAAAATGGCCCGTTTTGAAAGTTTATCTGTCGAGAAACATATGATGAAAATCCCGTGGACTACTGGCCGTTCGGTGTAATAGTTAAATTACACCTAACCGCAAGCGACGACAGCTAATGTAGGCGTTAGTCAGACATGCCTTCAGATAAACCCTGATATAGCTCTATATATATATATATGTATACAGTGGAACCCCATTTTCCAAGACAGCACGGCGGGAGCCTCTTCCGGGAAAACGAGAAATTCTCAATTCCGGGAAAACCCCCTTTTTACCGGACGTCGGTCCAGTAAATTGAAACGATTTCCGGAAAATTCAATGCCAGAAAAACTGTGGTTTGTGGCGCATTGGTGACCGAATTCAAGCTATTTCCGGAATTGTCAGTCCACACATTTTACAAGTAAATCTTTGCATGAAGTACCAAAAACTTGAGAGAGTATTAGTACTATCCCGACTTACGGTATTTTGCGAGTGATTGGATCCCCGTTATCACACAATTTTCCTTAATAACCTTTTCTGTAAGGGCATAAGCCGCAAAATCTTTAAAGGACAGTAACCTCATGTCAGTTCCGTCCTGCACAAGAAAGCTTGCCTCTGCTGCTACGATAGTATTAGTGCTATCGCCACTTGCGCGATTTTGTGAGTGGTTGCACCCGCGTGATCGCACAATTTTCCTTAATAACTTTTTCTGTAATTGCGTAAGCCACAAAATCCTTATGGGGGCAGTTACCTCATGTTAGTGCCGTTCTACACGAGAAAGCGTGTTTCTGCTTCTATGCTAGTTATCGCTATTGCGACTTGCGGAATTCATCACATTCACATTAAAAATCCAAAATTAAACCCATATATTTGAATTTAAATCACTAAAATAGCACTTCTTGAACGAACACCCCATTGTGCAGACGACAACTGAATGGAAATGACGGAGGTTGCCTTACATTTCCCGAAAGAGATGCTGCGCAATAGGCGAATTTCAGTATCTGCACAGCGTCACTTCCGGGAAATCTTTTGAAAGTCCAGAACATTTGCCAGACTTTTTCTGGAAATACCGAAGTTTTCCGGTATTCCGGCTTGGTTTCAGTTTCCCGGAACGTTCCGGGAAAACCCCAGAAAAGTAAAAATAGTCCGGGAATACGAGAAGTCCGGGCAAACGGGGTTCCACTGTATTAGTAAATATATTTTTCTGCCAACCCAAAACGTGGTCAAAGGAGCTAAGCAATGTTCATAACTTTTTCGTAGATAGTTTGGTGGGTTGACCTAGAAGTGACCCATGCCATAAAAGTACATCCAGCTGACCATAAAAAATGACGGCTGAATTTGCTTCCACCGACGATGATTCTATTAACGTATTAGGGTAGAGGCGTTAGTCTCCAATCACCGACTTAGTTTCCTTATCACTTTTACACCCCTCCATCAAAAAACTGCTGCAAGACAAACCATTGAGGCTAGAAAGATCAGCTAGGGCTCAAATTGTAGCCAAAGAAATGCTCAATATGTCCTGTAAGTCGTAAATTTTAATTTCTTAAGCTCAAAGTTTAGGAATTTTTTTAATTGGGAAATTGCATGAAAATGTACCTATTTTTTTGGTATTATGAAAACTACCACTCTCGGAAAATAATTTTCTGAGGGGTTTGCTTGCAATGAAGTCGCAATATCAGTGTTTGACATAGTAGTACACATATTGGACTATCTTCTGGTAATTTTCTCATGACTCCACTTAGCATCCCCTACGGGGAGGGGGGGAGGGTGATTGGACATCGCAGGCGCAAAACATGCATGTCTTTAGTCTCCAATCAAAATTCGAAATTATCCTTACTGAACCACGATTATCTAGAGTTCATTGCAGTTAGCTGGCGCACCTTTTAGCACTTGGTTTCATATGCTAACAATTGTACTTTTTTGTTTCAGGATGGCGTTAGTCTCCGATCACCATAACAGCCACTGTGGTCGATCGGTCGACCACAGTGGGCGACCACCTAAACCGCAGTGATCGACCGATCAGACATTGCGGTATATTGATCGACCTGATAACCGCTATGATCGACTGGAAGGTGTATAAGATATCATATATTGCATCAGTATGCACGGCGCATAAGGTATCAGCTGCCTGTCCATATCACGTAAAGTATACTGCGTCAGTATGGACGGCGCATAAGGTACCTATAAGCTGCCTGTACGTATTACGTATAGTATATTGCGTCAGTATGCATGGCGCATAAGGTCCTGGCTGTTTTTGCATTTTGTGTATCGTAAATCGCGTCAGTAAATAAGCACGGCGCGCTTCGTAATCCCTCTCTTAATTAGCCAACCTGCTGCGGCAGTACGACCCCACAAGGCTCCCGGTAGGTAGAGCGGAAACAGGACTCTATGGGCTTCATAAAGAAGCCAATCCCCCTCACAAGGGCATAAGTGCCACTATAGTTATTGGGGGAGATCCATCGCCATGGTGTTTGCCGCCTAATGTTGCTGTAAACAGGTCGGCAATCAACCGGGCTAGCCCACAGAAGTGACCGGGGACCCATCTAGTCAAAGGTGAAGAAGCCCGAGGCTGTTAAGTTAGAGGTTAAAAGTTGAAGTTGAAGAGAGGGTCAGGACAGGATAAGGTTAGGTGAGACCAGAATCGGTTGGGAGTAAAGGATGCCTTGTGTTGCCGTAGCGTGCGGTGCAGCAGTGGCAACTGTATTGGTTTTTTGTTGCATAGTGCGCTCTACCCGCCCCTGACCTTCAAAAGCGCACCACCTGACCACGACCCCATAGCATTTGGCTGTCTGTGCTTGTTGTTTATCGTATATTGTGTCAGTATGCACGGCGCATCAGGTGCCAGTTGTCTTTGCATTTTGTGTATCGTATACGTATCGCGTCAGTATGCACGGCGTATTAGGTATCAGCTGCCTGTACGTACCATGTATAGTATATTGCGTCAGTATGTACGGCACATAAGGTATTAGCTGACTGTGCGTGTCACGAATCGTAACACCATGGAAAACAAACATGTGAACCGTACGTCCTCATTTGAAGTGCTAGCCTTATTGAGTTATGTGGCTTATTGAGTTATGTGGCTAACAAACAATCAAACCCCGGCAAAAATATAACATCGTAAGCTATGTTGATATGTTTTCATGCATGAACAAGTCATGGATTTGACTTTTAAGTGCAAGGTTCTTGCTCAAACAAGGTTTTTTCATAAAAATTTATGTGATCGGAGTTGAAAGGTGATCGGAAAAAACTATCTCGTAAATATCTCAGAAACAAAGTTAAACTGGAACTCGAAATATGTTTCTAAAATTTTATTTTGTTGCCCAAGGAAGGTGCAATACCCAGACGTTCATTTTACAAACCATAAATATACTATTCCAAAAGTTGACTTTTGTACTATTTTTTGGGGGTCTTGTTAGTGTTACGGGACAAGCCATAACTCCATGTAGTGGAGTGAGATCCATATGAAAATCACTCGAATGTTAGAAAACAAGTTCATCTAGCAGCTCCTATAGCTTTGTTCATTAATCTCAATGGCAATTCTTTACTTTAGACGAGTCAGTCTATTTTCTTTATTCATGGTCAGATTGTTTTGAAACTTGCACAGTATGTATACGTAAATACGATTTTTAAGAACTTTTTATTCGTGTGAGTTTTTTTATTTTCGCAATAGTTTTTAAGTAATGTTGATATTAAACTTTCGGTATTATTTTACTTTCACTTACACGTGATTTTTATTGTGTTCAGTATATAAATTGGGTCAATTTAAGATAATTGACATGAATAACATTTTCGTCGCAAATGCTTAGTTTTCGAGATATATGGCTTTGAAATTCCCAGTGTTTTTCTAAGGGAGAAAATACCGAACGATCCCAAACAAGAGAAATTAGGGTTGGATTAGGTAAGTTTAGGCTACGTTAGGTAAGATTAGGTTAGGTAGCCTAAGATTAAGCTAGGTAAGATTAAGACAGGTAAGATTAGGCTAGGTAAGGTTAGGTTAGGTAAGATAAGGCTAGGTAAGGTTAGGTTAGGTAAGATTAGGTAAGGTTAGGTTAAGTAAGGTTAGGTTAAGTAAGTTAGGTTAAGTAAGGTTAGGTTAGGAAAGGTTAGGTTTGGTTAGGTTCCTTCTAGTTCGCTAGCAAGCCTGTGATGACATCTGCTATTTTCTCCCATAGGAAAACAATAGGAATTTCAAAGTATAATATCTCAAAAACAATTGCAAAAATGAAAAAACTTCCATGAATAAAATGTTCTTAAAATTCAATTTTACGTATACTGTGCAAGTTTCATAACAATCTGACCATAAATAAAGAAAATAGACTGGCTCGTCTAAAGTAAAGAATTCCCATCTCAATGTTTTCTATTTTTCCAGTCAACCGATCATTAACGGTCAAAATTGATCAGAGTTACTGGCTCGCTCAAAGTGTCCGATCAGCCCACTATAACCGTTATAACAAAAAACTATTACTCATAGAATAATGTACTTACACTGAAAAGAAAGTTCTTTCTTTAGATATATAACAATTACCAGTTATCGTCATTTTCATGGGAACTATAAGGCGCGGAATTTTTTTTCTTGCAAAAAGTGATCGAAGACTAAAGCCTCTACCCTATGCCATGAGGCATTCCATTTTTTTATGTTATTATTAAGGATCTAATACAGGGGGTGTAGCATGTAACCTTGTTGCACAAAGCATTCATATAACAAACTAGGATTAGCTGGCCATCGGCCAATTAAAAATGACTGCGTTCAATTTGGCCCTCACGCCAGGTGATTGTCTTGCGCCACGCCGGGTCTCAAAGTGTGGCAGTTCTCACTAAGGTCTTGGCGATAAGTTTGCCGCCCTTGGAGATAGAGGCAGCCACCTATGAACACCCTAACCTGTGGAACCGGGTCTTATAGTAATGTGGGGTAAGAGAGAGGTGGCTATTAGTGTTGGATGAGTTTAACACTGCTTAAGAAGTTCCTGACTTACCATTTCTCTGCAGTGTAGCACTATTTAAGGAGTTTCCTAACTTATCAGGGCTCCACAGAGTGGCACTGTTTGAGAAGTTCTTGGCTCACTGGGGCTCCGCAGTGAGAGCTAGCATGGTTTAGGTATTTGTAGTTTAGAATAGTGTGTAGGGATTTAATGGTAGGTATCTACAACTGGTGTGGATTCCTCCATGAACTGGCTGTCCTGCACTGAGGGCGTCTGGGCCTGGGGAGGTACAGAGTTGAGGGTGCAATTTCTTGTATAGTTGAGTGACCTGAGAAGCTTTTGCTCCAGTGTGTTTGCTGTGACCGGCCACTTTGCAGTGGCAAAACATGTATTATTATGAGCTGACCAGCCACTATTTGGTGGCAAAACTTGTGTTATTTAGAGCTATGCAGGTATATCGATTCAAAGATATGATGTTGCGGGCTGCCCATGCCTTACTGCACATCACATTGCTACTAGAACTGGACAGATCTTCCTGGAGACCAACACTACCAGTGGTGATGATACATTCGTTATCAGAAGCAGACGAGCTCGAAGATAATGATTCGTTTGCTTTGGTATCTATTACTATTCTTATTAGCGGAGCAGTGAGTTTTTTTAGGTTGCCCGTACTAGTATATGAAATTTAGCGCAAGAAGAATTTAGCAATTTGAATAAGGGAGCGATCTCGCTGCAGACAGCCAAAATGGTCTATATCTTCACTTATAGCACACTTCACAACAATTGTGACTAAGTTCAAAGTTCCTGGCCTGATGTACACTACAAGAAAATCAAGTAGCTACTAACTAGATTAGCTACTCCAACCCTTAAGCGACACCGGAAATAGAAGAATACAATCATAAAACACGACCCTGGGAAAGACAAGAGAACAGTATATGAACAACCTTACGTAGTAAAAAAAAGGTTCGAAATGGTATGCAAAGAACACCTTAACATAGGTATCCTGTGAAAACAAGCTAAATGACTTCCAGTGGAACACTCTCCATCCTAAATCATAACGCAGAACATTGGGCCACTGAAACAATGCTCATTCAAATGTACAAACCACCAAAACGACCCAGATATACTCATAAAGCATGAAATTAACACAGACAACTTCCTGCATAATCGAGATATATCCGCCTCCCCAGTTTGACATGGGCCAGATGTAGTACCAGTGAAGTTGATTGGTTTTGATGTAACAAAGCAGCATACACCAAGCATAACATTCATAAGGAAAGTTTTGATTGCTTGTGTGTAACTATCAGCTCAACACACTCTGTATCGAACGTGGAGCTTGTGTTACAGGCAACCCCATATCATTTCCTGCTCATTTATCTAACAGAATTAGCGGTTGGTAATTTCTCACTGATTAAAGCGGTAAAGTTTCAGGCTACTAAGCACTTTCCAGTGAATTTCATCCCACACATCATAAATAAACACGTTGAAACTTCAAAATACACTTCTCATAAGACATGTCACGCTTCTTGCCACAAAGCATTAAAAATTATAGGACAAAGCAATCAAGTACCATTTCATAAGAGGTGGTGGCCCTAAGTAGGACCGGGAGATATGTACAGTTGAACTTTTACGCACGCTCACCGCGGATGCGACGAGCAAGTTGAATGTCCTTAGGCATAATGGTAACACGCTTGGCGTGAATAGCACAAAGGTTGGTATCTTCAAACAGACCTACAAGGTAGGCTTCTGAAGCTTCTTGCAGAGCCATAACTGCAAAGGACTGGAAGCGCAGATCAGTTTTGAAATCCTGTGCAATTTCACGGACAAGACGTTGGAACGGAAGCGTCCTGATCAAAAGCTCAGTGCTCTTCTGGTATCTGCGGATCTCACGAAGAGCAACGGTACCGGGCCTATACCTGTGTGGCTTCTCAACACCTCCTGTGGCAGGAACGGACTTGCGTGCAGCCTTGGTGGCAAGCTGCTTACGCGGAACCTTTCCTCCGGTGGACTTGCGAGCAGTTTGCTTCGTACGGGCCATCGTGTAAACGAGTAGAAATCAACGGAATGAACATCCGCCACCGGTAAGTGGAGTAAAGAAGACTGCTGTTTCTTACGGAGGTTGTATATGAAATTTATCTGCTGAAAGTATTTACTTTCTGTACATCCCCGGGAGATTTGAATAGTACTGTTTTCGCATCTTCATGGCATCAAGCTCGGTTTTTCTACTGACTGGTGAGTGTGAGTGAAGAACCTCTTTCTCTAACTGCTATTACTAACCAACCGAACCCTGCCCAAGGAGAGTAGACACCACACTACCGACCTGCCAGACCGTAAGGGGAACCCCATTAGGGTAGGGGGGACGGCAGGACAAGGGGTGTGGTCCTCCTTGGGGTCACCCAGGGTTGGCCCAGACTAGGTTCCCCGACTAACCTCACAGATTACACACACGCACGATGGCCAACTTCTCCAAAATACTCCTTAGGCTAACAGACCCACAACACCGACCACAGAAACACGACATACTCAGACTAGTATCCGGTGAACACAACGTACCAATAGTAGGAATCCGACCTCTCAACAACGGCTACACTCTACTTCTGGAACGAAAAGAGGATGCAGAACTGATCTTGGAACCACGGCTCACTGACAAACTTAAAACAACTGGGACTCACCGTCACAGCTCCCCCAGACGTTCAGGCCCGACGCTCCGTTTTTTGCAGGCGCGTGGACCCTTTTGTCGGAGAACACTCTGCTGAGGAAAAAAGACTGAATTAGAAAAAAAAACAACCCTGGCTCAAAATTAATAGAGTATAAAAAATGAAGCAATGTACACACGTATTCAAAATCGAGTGCAGCACAGTGTCACTGGCAGACCGCATTCTACAAGAAGGATTAAAATGCTTTCTCCTAAGAATTGCCCGCTCACAGATGGAAAGAGAACATTTTGTCAACTTGCAACTCTGCTCCAAGTGTTACAAATATGAAGAACACGCAACACAAGACTGCACCGTCCAAACACTCTTCTGCTCAGAATGTGGCAACAGCGGTCATACCTTCAAAGAATGCTCTACCTCCATCAAAAAGTGTCTCAACTGCGATGGTCCACACCGGACGATGGCAATGGCCTGCCCGATAAAAAAGTAGAAAATTAAGGAAAAGTTGGAAAAAGCAGCGACAGCAGAGAAGCAAAAGAAAGAGCAGACATTTGC
>LQNS02278160.1:24442958-24480331 GCA_001587735.2 Parhyale hawaiensis
TTGGAATCTTTTTCTTCAGTATTAGATAGGGGAAAAATGAGGAAGCCCAAAAGACGGCGGGGGTTTTGGTGAAGTGTTAATTTTTTGCCGTCATTTATAATGACGGCACGGGCCACTAGTTTTTATATAAAATGTAAGGCACTAACATCACACTTTCACTCTGACTCTTATGATAGTGTATCATACGAGCGAAATTGGCAACAGAAGAACAGAACTCTCCTCCTGTTGTTCACAAAACCAGTATGAAAGCTTCCACCTCTGTTACTTATACATATATTCAAATTAAGTAGCTTTATTTTGTTCATAGACAACTAAAAAATTGATCGAATTTCGTTACCAATATTACGATCACTGCAAAATTACACCATCACAGTTGGCAAACAGTCTTGAGTAGCTGTCTTTATACTCGAGAGAAGCTATCGAGTTCCAAAAATAGAAGTATCGCAGAGGAGCCTAAAATGTACAGTTACATATTAGGAAATTTTACCGTAATATCTATTGCACTATTCCGATTATTCATAAACAATTAACATTAACTAACAGTCATGGAATGATACACAGGAATACTGAAGATGTGTAGGAATGCTGAAAATTCTTTGCCAGTCACAGCTATCTCGAACTTGGAAAAATAAAGGAGTGATCTCTTCGAAAATTTTAAAATTAATAGTATATATTGTCAGCATTAATAGGGATAAAATTTTACTGCCACTAACGTTCTTTATTGAAAAACTTCTCTACGAATTTTACTACCACTAACGTTCTTCATTGAAAAACTTCTCTACAAAAGTAGCTGTTTCGGCAGCTGCACGACGTGACAAACGTTTGAAACTCATCATTGTTTAGTACGCGACATACAACATTCGCTCATTCAAAAAAGGTCTTTAGCTGCTTTGCTCAGTTAGCTTTTCAATATTCTACCAATTCAAAACTTGGTCCAAAAAAGTCAACGGATTCCAAGAAAGTATCATATTTTTTTTTTTTAATTTTCCAAAATCCCTTCAGGTAGCTACAGTAGTACTCATATGTAGAAGCAGCCCTAACACCCTGCACATGTATCCAATAAATGCTTCTAAATTTATTTTTCTTCGAAATCCTTCAAGTAACATCGATCTCAACCATGCCAAGCTTTTCAAACAAATATGGAACAATTTTTTTCTGTGTAACTTTTTTCAAATCACCTTGATGTTAACATGATCATTCCTCAACGAGACAAATCCATTCCTCCGGAACAACATAAGAGATATATAATAATAATAATAATTTATTCAACAGTGACGGACTTGGCAAGGTTGCGGGGGCAGTCGACATTGCAGCCCCTCCGCACGGCGACGTGATAGGAGAGCAGCTGGAGCGGGATGACGGTGAGGAGCCCCTGGAGGCAGTCCACGGTCCTGGGGATCTGCAGGGTCTGGGAGCCGTACTTGGAGGACTCATCATCACCTGTATTGCAGATGATGATGGGGCGACCTTCTCTAGCCGTCACTTGTTGGATGGCGTTCATCGTTTTCTATGAAGGAAAAAAATCAGCGTTACTATTATTCTAAAACCGCTAAGAACTATTTAGCTTCTTAAGAGAATTAATTCGTCAATTTTTATGGCGTAAAAAAAGCAGCGTAACAAAAATGCATAAAAACGGATGAGAACTATTTGGTTTCTCAATGAATTGATTTGTCTTGAACTTCAAGAGCAATGTTCAGACTATACGATTAGCCCAAAAGCATTGGGCCCATATTTGCTTTCCCGTAAGAATAGTTTCCGCTTTTCGAAAAGCAAACGGCTGATATTCGGTGCCTAATATTCACGGGTTACTGGTGTGGCAAATTTTCATAATATTCAATAGACAATACGTACAACAGTACGTTTATAAACGTTTCATCAACTTCTTTTTCTTTCAAGTAGGGGATTTCCACCACGACGTCATTTTTCCGTCAGGACTAACACAAAATCAAAAGAGCGTGTACTCAACACGTACAGTTTTATATTACATTAATAATGTTTTTTTAAAATGCTGCAGTGGGCGCCAGTGGGTTCAAAACTTGCTATCGGTTGACTTGCAGGCACGCTTTAGTGACGCGTAACGGGTTGTCTTTACCGTAACGTTAAAAACATATTTTCCTAGTTCAAAGTTTTTACTGTAATATATAAATTATTATCACCAAGTTGTATTATCACATTGGTCGCCAATGTTTTCTTTCTGTATGATTGTTTCCAAACTCATGAGACTACCCCATTCAAGACCACAAAGAAAACCGCATCGCGCAAATAATGTAGCTTCCTTATAACTAATGCTAACACACTATCAAATGGAGCAAAATCATTGCGTAAATATTGTCGGTAGATGTACGTGATTCCTCAAGGAATCACACTGCGCAGAGAGGTACATACTTTACCTTGCAAGTGGCGTTCCAGAATTAGGAACGAATGTATAGCAGCGACGAGACCGACAATAAAGCCGTTACGCTGTTGTGGCGTGTCACGCGTCCAAATTCTTTGCTGCTTCTTCTTAAACAACGGATAGTGCAAACCGCTTTGAGACGTAATTCTCGTCAAATTTAAAGACAGATCCACTAAATCACTACTTCGACACTTGCTAAAAGCCAGCCGATGTAAATATTAAACATTTTAGCAAGGTCTTTGGTTGATATATAGGTAGCTGTTTGTACAAGGAAGCACCAAAGTTTGCACTACGTACAGGAAGCCAGCTTTTATACTCAGCACACAGGTGTACTATAGTCATCGATGACACACCAATTGCTAACTATGCTCACCACGAAGGTGTTATCCCTGACGCAGATCATAATGATGGGCATGCCCTTGTCGACGAGAGCGAGAGGTCCGTGCTTCAGTTCTCCTGCCAATATACCTTCACTGTGCATGTAGGTGATTTCTTTGATTTTCTGCACGATAGAAAAGAAGAGCATTTTAGGACCATAGAGTTTAAAAGATATATCTGCTAGATCGTAATATAACCTTAAAAATTGGCTTTCGATGATTGACGATATAAAGTTAGAAACTAAATCTACAACATCCCCTAAATTTTAGACAACGTTACAACAAAAAATACAGCTTAAATATAATACACAATCAAATATATACACTCCGGTACCAGCCACAAGTAGTTCAATTTCAGAATCTATGGTTTACTTCATAGATGAAATGCTATTCGATTGTAACGTCAGCATTGAATTTTGTGTGTGTGTGTTCTTGGCAGTGTTGTGGGCGTCCTGAAGTTGCTTAAAGCTTAGTTGCTACTCCTGTTGAACATCAATAACAACTTACGAGCGCTCCCTCGAGACACGTGGCGTAGTTGTATCCGCGGCCAAGAACAAGCATGGACTTCTTCTCGTACACCTGCTCACTGATGGCCTTGATTTGATCGTCCAACGCCAACACCTGTAATTGGAAACGATCAAACTAGTACCAGGTGGATTCTTTTTACGGCGAATCTGGCAATGCTGGCATGATGCAACATATCATTCACACAAACGTGATACAACTGTTAAAACGTTATACGACTGTTACGACAACCATTCCATGAAAACATAAAGCTGAAAAAGCAAACACTTTGAGCCGCAGCAGTATTCATAACTTAGGAAAAATCATGTGTTTTCAATACAGTAAAAGAGAAAAAATATTTTGCAGCGCCGTATAAAAGAAACAAGTCAACGCGACACGGACCTCCTTGATCTGTTCGGGCAGTTTCTTGAGTCCTTGGATAATTTCCGACCGTCTGGGCTGAGAAGAAATTCTGTCCTCAGCCATCATGAGCGCGAACATAACAAGGGAGATCATCTGGCTGGTGTAGGCCTTGGTGGAGGCCACGCCAATCTCGGGACCGGCGTTGATGTGCACGCCGCAGTGGGACTCTCGGCAGATGCTCGAGCCGACGGTGTTGGTGATGCCGACGATGAGGGCGTTGCGGGTCTTGCAGTATCTGGAAATTAATGCTTAGCGTTAGCAACTTGCGATTTTCTAATAAGGCGATCGGAGATTCGTTGATTTTTTCAGTTTCTAAAAACAAGTCTCAACAGGTTTTAATTTTATAATACTTGCGATAGAAGCAAGTAATCCAGTGTGGATTGCCGTATCTGGAAGTAAGGTCTCATTCTTAACAGATAAAAGTATTAGCTATGGAATAAGCGATCGGAACGACAAGGGATTTGAGTGTTTTAGAGTCTCTGAAATGGCATGTCGTAAATTAGTTTTCTCTTACTCGTACTAGATTGCAAGATATTTCTTAGCTATGTATATACTGTAGGAAAGAACTACGACAAGGAATACAACTACTGTATTTTATTATGTCGTTCAAGTAATACCAGCACTGGTGCATTGCAGGTTCGGCAATGTCTTTATTAGCATTGCAGAAAAATCTACGTTTCAGCCTTAATATTTTCCAAAACAATTCGGCGATATAGACGATATGGACGTGCCGGGCTGCAAAAGTAATACTTTGGCCTTATTGAATGCACATTTACCATTTCCACCGCAGGACCATCACGGCGTCAACAGTCTCGCCAGACTGTGAGATGAAGAAGCAAACGTCATCTCCGGAAATTTCCTAAACTCACCGCAGAGCCATGAGAGTGTCGGCGGTCTCGCCAGACTGCGAGATGAAGAAGCAAACACCATCTCCGGAAATTTTCTAAACTCACCGCAGAGCCATGAGAGTGTCGGCGGTCTCGCCAGACTGTGAGATGAAGAAGCAAACGTCATCTCTGAAAATGGGGGTGTTGCGGTCGAGGAAGTCGGAGGCGAGGTCCACCATGACGGGAAGTTCGGTAAGCTCCTCCAGGAGCTGGCGGGTGGCAATGGCAGAGTGGTAGGAGGTACCGCAGGCGATGAGCAGCAGACGACGGCAGCGACGGATTTCGTTCAGGTAGTCCTGTTAAGAGACACAGTTTTGTATAGAGAGTAAGTAAGAGAAAAAAACAAGAGCAGCCAGTAACAGCCGAAACACGAGCACCTAAAGCGGTATAAACAATGGTGATGATGTTCATTAGCAGGGTGAGTTATCTTAATAGTAAGAAGAACGAAATTAAAGCACAGATATCAGTTATTTGATCGATATTACTGTAAACCGAAGGATGAATTACCTTGATACCACCAAGGACGACCACTTCGTTGTCGAAGTTGATACGACCACGCATGGTGTTGACTACAGACTCCGGCTGTTCGAAGATTTCCTTTTGCATGAAGGATGAGTAGCTGCCCTTCATGATTTCCTGGATCTCCATCTTTAGGGTGGTGATCTCACGGTTGTGGGTGTCATCCAAGGATCTCTTGAGTCGGTGGATGGTGAGGACTCCCTCAGCGCCCACAGAAGCAACATCATCGTCCTGGTGAAAATTAAAGGGATAAGTGCTACATAACTGTGGCGATCGATACTATTTCTAGGTTAATATATTAAGATTTAAATACAATTGTCATTTGAGGACCTTCAATATGCAAAAGCGGATTTCGATTTGTCGTGCACAACAGAGAAAACTTCCTCCAGTTAATGACAAACTGAAGGTCACTTTTGACATGTTGACCTGAAAATGGTCCAGTAAATGGGTAACAGACTCGGAGACATATCAGTAGTTATCTTTTTCGATCGCTCAGACTAGCTAAGGAGTCGGAGTCTGTCACCTGTTACCCCAAGAGTCGGACTTACCATACCTTCCGACTACGCAACCGACTTAATTGATCGCGAACCTCTACAAAGAATGTGCAGCTGCTCCGTCCTATTCTGGAATTACTCCAACTAAGGTAAAGTCAACTAAACCTCACATAAAAAATTCACACGCACTGGTACGTGCTGCGAATATGATTAATTGATTGTTGCGAAGGCATTCCAAACATTATTGCTGTTATTATTATTTTTTTTTTTTTTAATGTGACCTGGAGAGAGGAGAGGAGTTACTTACGAGCAAGTAGATGACTCTGTCGGTGTGCTCGACAATAGCGGAGGCGTCGGAAGCGAAGAAATATTCGACCTCTTTGTCGTCACCCAGTGGGGCGAACTCTGCCGTGGAGTTGGTGCGAGGCAGTCCGACAGCCTTGATGTCGGCGGACAGGTGAGTGCGCTCTGTGGGGTGCATGGAATATTAGTTGCGTTGTACCATTAGTTACGTTAGTTATATGTGAGCCTACGGCTGGATTGGTAACAGGGTTCTTAATAAAGGTGCATCATCTTGATAACGACTCATTACACGTATGACACAAAACACTTATACTCGTACATTATGCAGGGCGTTCGAAAAGTTCCTACATATTCTTTATCAGATATGTTTCAGTAAAGAATGTTGGATGTTAGTATGACTTATGACAATTCTCCAGTACTAAACACTTTACTACCAAATTAAACATCAATATTTGCAAAAATAGAACTATTTGAAACGGAACCCAGAGATTCAATTTGGCCAGCAAACAGTTCCACAAAAGACAAGCAGATTTCTGAACTGGATACACGATATTCGCGAAACAACTATTCTCAGCAATGTCTATAAGAGTATTCTGCTATCACCAGGTATGGATAATGAAAATACAGTACATATAACGTACAGGCCCAACACAGTCTCCACATTAGCTACTATGAGATTATCGAGCAATCATGCAAGAACCACGTAAGTAGCTATACGCCAAACATTCACGACACTAATACACATCACATAGAGCTAATAAAAATACTTTCCTTACCGTGTCTCTTATGTTATCATATAGAGAAATCAGGTAACGTATTTTATTTTTGCCGCGGTATATAGTTATTTGAATTTGATACTATGAGGATACACTGAAGTATCAAGAGTTTTGTTAATCACAAACATAGGGGAACAGTTTACGTCAATGAAAAAATCTGATAGGGAAAAAATGTCAACGTATTTGAAAACTTGGGCTGCCAAAACTGTCTCCATATCTAAGACAGCGTTGCTGCTGTACTTCGTGGGATATTTCCCAAGATTTGTGGGAAAAACATGGAATGTGGTAAAGTGGATCTAAGGACTTTCCGTGCTCTATTTTTATCTACGGGAAAAACAGTAGTCATTTGAGGACATTAATTTCTAAGGAAGTGGCAAAGCTGATGTAAGAAATATTGGAGACGGGAAAGTAGTTAAATCACATACGAGTAAATTCACACCCACTACATATAGATGCATGCGACATACTAACCACATGCTGAAGTATAGCCAATAAGTATGTACTTAATTAGCTACAACAGATCTCAGACAGCAAAAAAGACAAGACTTCCACAGAAATAAACATCAAGACAAAATACAAAAAATTAAATCTACTAACATATATATATATACGAAAATTACTGCTGCTAACCTGCACGCAGCTTAGTGTGGTGTAAAGCTTGTAAGGATTATTCGACGTTTACCAAAAAATTTTAAATCTCTGAAGAAACAGCAAAAATTTCCGAAAAGTACTGCAGTTTCAATTGCATCATTAGTTACAACTGAAAATTACCAGTTTTGAATGCATAAAATCTTTTACATCGATAAGGATAGTATCCGACAAAATTTCGCAGTCTCAAATTGTTAATTTCAGCAAAGCACTTAAAAAAATTAGGGCAGTTCCAGGGACAATGTACAGTAGTTTCAATTCCACTGTAAAAAAAAATCAAAGTATTCTCAGCATGGAGTCCGTAAATTAAATTACTTTGAGATCGCAACTGAAAAAAAATATATATATACAGAAACTCACCGGGTGTGTCTTCTACGGGGCGTACAGGGGCATAGAACAGGGACAAGTGAAGCCAGGTAGCCAACGAATACGACAGATGGAGGAAGAAGGGATACGAAATAAACACATTAAACACACACAATATGAAAAAACACAAAATACAGTGTAGAAAACGAACGCCAGGCGCGAGAAATGTATATAGAAGTATCCCAGATACTAGGACCAGCACAACGTCTTGATTTGGTCGTGGAATTCTGTTTGGAAGCAAACTTAATTCCCTTTCACAATAGGCCTGTTTCATTTCATACATTCGAACAATCTACATAATTTCAAAACGTAAGGCCATTTCCGTGTTAGTTCTTCATTGGTAGGCCAAATAACGCTTTCGTTGGAACAATATTATAGAAGTGATAACATATATATATATATTCACTTGCCGATAAAGGGTTAACTATAAAATTAATAAGGACTTGGATTAGATGAATAACTGAACGAAAACATGCCTTAATTTCGGTCAATAGTAAAAAATTAAAAATATTGGGGACAGTGAATCGTATCGTTGATGGAAAATTATGAACAAAATTTCTTGGACGGTATAACGAATGTGAATGCGAATAATTATTCTATTGTGGTGGTCCCAGTCGCAGCAATCTACTGCGCCATCTCTACACATTTAGGTGGATAGCCACAGCTATACATGCAAACAGTAATAGTGAACTACTATATGTACACAGATAAACAAGCTAAAAAACAAAAGAAAAATTTGGAAGAAAATTTTCTGCAGGCTATACCCGACGCACCAAATATAAAATCCAAAAATAACTATGTTGCTAGACTAAGATCAACAACGAAGGAAATTTAATAAGAGATACACATAACAACATAGCTACACGAAGACGCCACATAAAAATGGATGCAGAAAAAACCCAATTCTGAGAGATATATAAAGTGAACCTAAAATTCATCCACTGCCTGATAATATACTAAAAAAACAAAATACTACCGTAGTTGCATTATATATGAATTTTCCATCACAAAATAGAAACATAAAAGTGAATTACGAGCGAAACCCATGCGATTCAATAACAACAGCCAACTCAAGTAAAATAACGGTATTAGAGACTGTTGTCATTGATTATCCACTCATGCATTTCCATTCAATGTTACTTGCGTAGATGTGAATAAAGTAATAATCAATTATAATTAGTTGAACTATAGGTAGTATAATTTCTATGCCAATATTGACAAATAATAATAAGCCACTAGTACCACTTTTACCAATGAGTATTGATACCAGGCTGACAACTATCAGGTCATATTTCATGCGATGGTATTTACAGGGAATGGAACAAGGTGAGGCAATTACCCACATACTGTGAAGAGTGTTACAAATTAACATCCAAGTTATTTGTTAAGGCATTCAAAAGAGAAACATAAGCTTTGGCAAAAGACTAAGTTGATAAGTTAAGAAAACTAAGTGCTTTCGTATTAAACACAATACAACACAGCCCACACAAACCTACAGCAAATTTTAGGATTCTCTTCTAAGCACGTTATGACAACAAGAAGGCTAATACCTATGACTAATGTAGAGACACCTTAGCATAAAGAATATTAGTCCTCCAACTAATGATCAACATTACACTTTATTCTGACATATGGCAGCGCATGCCCGTAAAATTAATTGAATTAGAGCAACAAAACAATACTTACCAGCATGAAATTGGCAAAATTAAGCAACACGAGTTATTTAGATGTAAATTACATGCAATAATAAGCAAGCAAGCACGCTAAATGCAAAGGTTCGAAAACAACATTTAGGGATAAAACTTTTTCTGGGCATAGCAAAAATCAATATATATACCAGCAAGTTGTATAATATCCGCAACACACACCAACCCACGCAAGTAGTGTATAAGGCCACGAGATACCCGTTTTTGAGGGTAGGATCACCTCGCGCCGCCGGGTCACCGCGCTACCCCTTCCGGTTTCCCAGGCTCCGCCCACTTCCAGTTTGCATCCCCCCCAGACCCCCGCTAAACCGGTAGTGCATTGCCGTTATAAACCGGAAGCTCACGCGCGAGGGGAGCCGCGAGGGTAGGTTACCCTAAAAAAAACGAGTCTCTCGTGGCCTTATACACTACTCACGCACACTAAAAACACTTCTGCTATATAGATCGACAACCTTTTATGCATGCACATGAATATTAAAGCAGAAGTAAAAATGAAACAAAAAAGAAATTTCAGTGACTGGTTCACAATAAATTAATACACATGCATTTTACTGTAGGAAAGAGAGTAGAGTCAAGGAAAATGTGATTACTTTTCCCAATGTAGAGTATCGTTTAGCTAACTAAGCAGAACAAGAACATGACCTCAGAATTATAAAAAAAAATTCCAAATGAAGAAATAAGCGCTACAAAGGTCAGCAATGTAATAAATATTATAAATGAATGCAAATATGAGCTTTGCCAGGGGTTCGCCTCATGGGTTCGTTGTGTACAAATGATGCATGATGCAGTTAGCGCACTAATACAGTAGGCCTATATAGTTATATACATGTACTTTAAATTTGCAGATAAAAGTACATTTTATTTTTCCAACTACGAAGGGTTCGATGAATGCATGTATGGCACTTGTGAGGTTCAGTCTCCAAAAAGGTTAAGAACCACTGCTCTACAGGAATAGCACGATACTGGCAGGGCTACTTAGGGAAATTTCCAATCGTAATAAGTACACAGTAAGCAGTAACGATTTTAAAAAATTAAACTGAATGTACGGCGCCAAATAAAATAGTTCTACTTTGTTTAGTTCCATCATTACGGAATTCTTCGGAGAAATGTTTATTATTTTTAATAATTTACAAGCACTATACGACGTTCAAGTGCAGTTCAGAAACTGGGAGTGAAAATCAAGAAGCAAAAACGAACACCGCAAGCAAAAATAATCCTTTTCCTGCATTTACAGTGAGCATGGATCGAGTGCTTGAATAGCGAAACGCATGCAAAAATCAACCTTAACTCCCGAGCAGTATCAATGTCCTCAGTAGAGTTAGCACTGTTACTAGTATACTAGAGGTATCAGCTCGCGCAAAAAGTATTCCGGATGCCAACTGCAAAGGCCATAGTGACCACGCAGCTCCTACACTGAGCAGGCAGAGAAAAATAGAAATGAATATGAATTGAGTAAGGAAAGGAAATGAAACTCGGTAGAAAATAATAAAAAGAGAGTAATGCAACTAAACAGCCGAAGAAACAAAAACAAAAAAAAAATAGGAAATTAGTGAATGAGGAAAGAGTAAACCAAAAAAACACCGTACAAAAAAAAGAACAAAACGTGCTGATCAAAGTACCTCGTTTGTGGAAATGGAGATCTAGAAGAAGATGATGGGGAGAGGAAAAAATTTCGATAAAATAAGAAAAAAGAACATCAGCTAAGCATTTCATAAAACATAAGATACAGAAAGAAATCCTACATACATTCAATGAAAGTATGAAATTACGAAGATAAAATACGTAAAATTGAAATTATATATCCGGGACGTACATTTAGACCTAAATCACTGGAGTTGAAAGTAGAAAAGGAAAAAAATTGAACTAAAATAATCATTTAAAGATCATCTCTACTCCATAAAGAACTAACAGCACTGAAACGTCTGGAGACTCAACATAAAATGATCCCCGATAAATTTGAGGACGATATAGATAAGGACGTCGGTCTAAATTTTCGAGACTACACTGAACTCATAAAATGTATCGAAAACCACACATGATGCAACAATCATTTTTGCTAAAAGCCACTACAATGCTGAACAGTATCCATTGCCAACTATCTAAGTAGGTACTGCCTTTAATCAACATATGTAGAGATTTCGCGACCACTGGTAAACTGCCACGAATTCACTGCATATTTTTGAAAGAAAAAAGATAATCATATGATGCATTGCTTTTCTTAGGATGAATCAGTTGGAAAACAAAATCAGTTAATCATGTGTCGACAGAATCAAAGTCTGGTCTGAGAGTTACCTGGGTCTTTGGCTGCCATGAAGTAGGTACGTGCGTAGGTGGATATAGAGTGGGTAGGTATGCATAGTGAGTAAAATATGTTTATAATGAATGTTATTATAATTAAACTAATGTGTACTAGTAAGATGAGCTATTAACTAACGTAGTTCAATGGGGCGAAGTCACTCGACGATAAAGGTAAAGTCAACGGACACAGGCATGTTATTACTAACAGGTATAGGGAGTCACTATGTTAGGCAGTTGAGAGCTGTCAGATAAAGTCCAATGAGGATCATAAGTTTTATATTTGAAGTCGAAACAATGCATAAAACAGGATAGTCTACACTTATTCGAAATTTCTATATATAAGGTATAATGAAATTCCAAACATCTAAACAAATGAGGGATACATTGAAGAAGAATGTCGTTCAAAACTGGAGTAAGCTGTGGGCAAACTAGTGGGGTAAGTCCAAAAATTAAAACTATGAGAATTTTTAAAATGTAAGGGATAGAAATTTGAAAAATACTTATATTTATTTGAACAATTGTAGTCACAGATTATAGTTCAACTCAAGGCATTGTAACACATGAGTAAAAAATAGCATGTACTAATGATTAAAAGCAAGACTACGATAAAATATGATGTCATTACATTTACTGTATGAACAACTAGGATTAAATCTGACAGGTCTTGATGATGTTGCAGAAAATAAATTATGAAAATGATAATCGCAAGTCATTCTATTCTTGAGTAGTAAATATTTTGTACTCCCTCACGTCATATTGTAAAAAAAAATAAAATTGCATCCAGTACTTTGAATATTGAACGTTGAGTTTAGATAGATATAGAAAACAATTATACTATATAGTAAGTCAACTAGAAACGATTGCATAATTTTTCAAAGAAACTGAAATTACGAAAAGAGAATTGTAGCCGATGAGATAGGTGAGTCAAAATGGATAAAACGGGAAAGAAGAAATGAAAATAGTATCTTCACTGCAGTCAAACGACGGTGACAACGTTAATGAAATAGTTGAGTCCTGTCAAAAGATTAGTAAGACAATATAGTCGCTCGTCAGTCAAATCAGCATGTCTAAGTCAGGCGTCCAAACAACTGTTGAATTGAGAGGTAAATGGAAAAATCCTAAAAAATAATGAACATTTTGCACATCTCCCTATTAGCAAAATTATTTGATTGCATGGTCTGTAACAACAACTTAGTTCTATAGCGTGTTATTTATATAGGAATGAAATTTATACCGCTTGTTATTAACGGCTATTAAAATATTATAAATATGAAACAATAACTGTACCTTAAAAATGTCATTTCAACGTACAAACTAGCCTAAGTGTAGATATAAACATAATTCAGATACTGACATATTTTTCGCTATTATGCCTATCAACATACCTTCTAGATCCACCTTTCCTTTATCTGTATTTCATAAATTCTCAAGAAGAAATTATAAATTAAACGAAAGAAAATATAAATGGATAATACATAATGTCGATAAGACCAGAGTACACAGTAGTGAGTGAAGCAGACGGTCGAGGTCAAGTCGAGGAAGGGAATAAATTGGAAAGGTAAGGTCATGTGGAGTTCGTCCGGTCATGGCGTATTGGAATTGCGACGTAGAAAACAGTCAAATATGAATATCAGAATATTGTATGCAAGATGTAAGGCAATTAATAAGTCAAGTAGAGTAAAGTGTGTCGTTACGTCGATAGGTTAGGTAACGCAATGTCACAACGGGGTTGGTTAAGAGGGGTTATCATCATCCCCGAAGGGTGTGGAAGGCGATGATGGTGTCAGGGGGAGGGCCATGGGTTGGACAACGTTGGGATTGCACGTGGAGAGGGGATCGCCAGGGGTGGAAAGCGTTGTTATTGCACGTGGAGAGGGATTGCCAGGGTTGGGAAGCGTTGGGGTTACACGTTGAGAGGGAATCACCGAGAGGTGACGGCAGGGGGACCACACAGTTGACGGGGAACATGGAACCACCAAGGAGACCACCATCCACGGTTGCAATCAGATGGTGGGGGAAGTGCGTGTGTGTTGAGCAACAAATGGAGTTGCGTGGTGTAAAAAAAATGTGCATGTAGAGGAAAAAAATGGATGTGTGGAGGAGGGTTGGGACGAACGGGAACCGGACATGGAAAGGAAAACGAGAAGACATGCATAAGAAAAAAAAATAAAATTAGTACAAGGGAACAACCAGTTCAAAAATAAACGGTAATGAAAGAAAGCTGAAAAATCCCCTTAGCATAATAAACAAAAGGAACTCCCGAAGAGAGAGGAGAAAGGAGGTGATTAACATTCATGGTATAAATTAAGTCTACATGAAATGAAACGTAGCTGTACTTGTATCTGTCGGTAGTAAGGCATGAAAATATTAGCAAAATAAACTTCAACTTTGTGCGTCAAAAATTCTGAAAGGATTAAGAGAATATCAAGTGATGCTGAAGACATTAACGCAACGGATAAAAAGGATACAATGTACGCTGCAATAATCCATAAAACGAAGTAACGCCAAAGATCATAGAAGGACATGATTCATTCGACAATTAAGGCCAAACAAATATTAACTATCGACAAATTCACAAGATACAGCAAATAATAGCCAAAGTGGTGTCGCGAAAGCCTTGAGCCGGGGGTCAGACTACGCAAACATACGCTCAACTTATGAGCTAAGGTTCAACTCGCACGTCGTTCATACTACTGTATCTATGCTACCTAATTTCTCGGTCTTTCTGGACGACGTGAGAGCTTAGCGTCCACTCATAACTTGAGCGTGCGATTGGATAGTGTGGCCCCGGCAGGCGAAGGCTAAGTTAACAGATGACTGTACTCCGAAGGACGCGGGGGGGGGGGCGTGACTCCCCATAACGCAGGGTGGATGAATCTAAGAATTATGGTCCACTATACATCCATCAGCACGCAAGCGGGAAATATTACACGATTATCTTATACTAGTCGACGCTGCCAATGATTCTTCGCCAGGATGGATTCCTGGCAAATGTTTCATTCAGAAATTAATAGACCGGGCTAGTAGAGAATGAATGTGAGCTATAAATAAAGTTACTGTACAAAGCACTAAAACAATAACTCCCAAACGTGCATAATATACAGAACACATGCGTTTCGTGCACTGCAGTTAAACACACAAATTTGTCAGTAACAAATTATTGGTAAAAATAATAATAGCACAGCTGGATGCAGCCATCAGGCAGAAACCCTAGATAATCTAAACCACTTGAATTCAACTGGCCGACCCGGAACTTCCATGGTGGGTTTCAGATTCAGGAATCGTACACCCACAATGGAAGTATCGGACAAGTCAACGCTAAGTGGATTAGCTTCACTCATTAAGGTCGTGGTACGGGAATCGAAGATGCCTGTAGTAAAGGTACCTAGTCTGGTAAAAAAATAAAATTTGAATTGTTACGGGACGACACGGTAAGATTCAGAACAAATAATGATAGAAAAGAAAAATAAAAAATAATGATAGAGAAGAGCAGGTTCCTCTGGAGAAGGCACATTTTCAAACACAATTGAAAATTTAAACGATTAAAAGGTGACAAAAAAATTCAGCTGCAGGAAGGTTCCTCAAATGATAAATAGAAAAAAAAAAGAATAATAGAAGCAAAAGTAAGTGGGTACTGTAGATACAACTGAAAAAGAAACGTAAGTACACATGAACAAGGGGTAGACACATATACCTACATACAGCTACGTATCCGTATAGAAACGAGACAAAATGAAGATACCCCGGGAATGAATGTGGACGATGCGAGTTCAAACTACATATGAAAAACATGAATTAACTTTGTATAGAAACCTGCAAGATAATAACTTTGGCTACAAAATATTGAACTAGACGCAAAACCAAGTAAGGATGCAAAATGAAAGTGAAAATGACAAGTATTAAATAAAAATAAGTAAAACAAGACGACCTAAATCAGTTCAATACATCGAACTATCCCAGTCCCTGCAAAGTCAGCAGTATTAATGAAAAGTTTTAATTGCAAAAAGAATTTTCAGGCAGCTGTTCAATGCAAAAATTCAAGCAATCCAAATATAGCAAAACCGAAATCCAAATACTGCAAAACAGCGATGGACTTCAAATTCAACGCAAGAAAAATTGCACAGATATTAAAGGGATGTAATTTAGGAATTCAAATTTCAACGCCAATGGCGATAAGCAAAAAAAAAAAAAACTCTCCACAGAGAGAGAAGACATAAGATGTAATAAGTTAATGCAAAGCAAACTCGATGCAGCAGCATAGAAAAGCGGAATGTAGCCAAACCTGCAATATTTGCATAGGGGAAAAAAACACAAAATAGATGCTCATCAAAAACTGCCTAGAACCGATCTTCTGCGGTACATTGGTTGCAAATAAAAAGTATAGGCGAATATGCCAGAAAATAGCTCGATGGAATACAGCGCGTAACTACGAGTTTGCGGGAAAACAGAAATTCAAACAGGTTAACAACAGATATAATGGAGAGTTTGACAAAGCGCGAACAAAACGCCAGGAAAGTCCGGCAAGTACACTGGGATTTCGAAAGAAAATATACGGATATAATAAACAGGAATATTCCCAGATAATCCCATTTGACCAGTGGGTAATTTTTGAATAACAATATAAAATGGACATAACAGAGAGAACAACAGAAACATTGCAAAAGTATCCCTTTTGGCCCATCCCTGATTTCTGGATACAGATAATGGACACGACAACAAAAAAAAAAATTGCAAGACTTTCCTATTCTATTAATGATTACTTCTTGCATACCAATAAAACACATATAACGAATAGAGCAAAACAGGAAAAAATGAGTTAGACCATACGAAACATCAAGATTCAAAATTTTTAAAGAAACCACAGTGGGCGCAAAACACCATCCTACCCGGAGCCTTCAAGAACAGGAGGTTACAGCTGACCCACAGATAGGGTTCCTATGCAAGGCTATAGGTTATGGCACGAAGGCAATATTGTGAACTTAAAGGGAGAAACAGAAGGTAAACTATGATTATTTTAGTTATTGCAAAATTATAACAGAAGAATCAGATATTACCCTTACAGCATTCTAGGCCACCCCAGAAGCTAAATTCGTAAAATGGTCTCTGCGCAGCCGAAAAAGCAGTTAGGGTAAAATTTCTTAGAAGGATAGCGGGAAGTCACGAGTACGACGCTGATTTCATTTTAAGAGAACAACGGCAAGATTCGCATAAAACACTAAAATATATTAAAACTGAAAGGGAAAGAAAGAAATACGATACTGAAATATCTTGTAAGGATAACTAGATGATACGAATGAGCTCCTATGATAATCGACCTAATGAATCCAACAGGCGAAGAGTAAAAAATAAATGAGTTTAGAGAAACAACAGGGACACAAGATTTATGACGATTAGGAAACATACGGTAATGAGACAGAATACAGAAGAAAATAAGGTATATTAGTATTAATAGACACTAGTTAAAGGAACATGAAGAGCTTTCGATAACACCAAGGTGACAACTTTAGTGTAACAGTGATAAACAGAGACAACATGACAACAGAGGGAGTAGCCAGCACAACTGTACAGTCAACGAGCAATGTGATGACCGCAGCAGGGAAACAATTCTGATGGAAAACTGGAAAGAACAGCGCAGCTACGGGATAATGAAAATTAAAAACAGCAAGTTAAATTTAACAATGAAACTGTTGGGAGGACAACAATAGTTTTGGAAGACAAGCTGGCAATTTTGGTAACTGCAACACTAG
The DNA here is from genome assembly GCA_001587735.2 of Parhyale hawaiensis. NCBI lineage: Eukaryota > Metazoa > Arthropoda > Malacostraca > Amphipoda > Hyalidae > Parhyale > Parhyale hawaiensis. Next base: position 24,460,402 of record LQNS02278160.1, read on the forward strand.
GTTGAGCACAAGGTAACAGAAAGTAAATACAAGGTAACTCCAATAACTGCATTAAAAATACGATGCGGTAAACAGGCGCTGTTTAGCCAAAAGGGGTAAAAGGTAAGCATGCTGGATCCATAAGGGATAAATGAAGATATAATAATTAATATCCTGGAAGCCACAACAAAAGAGATTGTACGGCAATAGGGAAAAATTTACAAGACACGTACGTTAGACAGCTATAGCCGATAATGCAGTGGGATAAACGCAGCGCTCATATAATAAAATAGGGAGAAGTTAATGGGATAGCACATATTCACAGACCCAAACTGGGACAAATAACAGCATAACGCACAGTTTAAGAAGCCAATTGGGACAAATAACGGGATTAGACGCAGTTTACAGAGCCAAATTGGGACAAATAAAGGGAAAACGCACATTTCAAGTAGCCAAATTGGGACAAAGGATGGGGTACCGCACAGTTCAAGGAGCCAACTCGGGACAACTGAGGGACTACAAAAAATAAATAAAAAACGGATAACCGCAACAAATTTTTTCGACGGCTAACGCCCGTAACCACGTAGTCCGCACGAAAACCATGCCATAAGACGTGGTGTTTACCATATGGAAAACAAGGCGATAACTACCATGCCACAACATCTACAGATTCAACTCTACATGACGAGTACAAACCTTCTTCACTTTTGAATATATAGGTGAAGATAAAAGTCACCAAAACGAAACGAAGGATCGTGCAACAAAGCTCTCAAGTGCTAAAACTTTAAACGATAAAGCAATGCTGAGCCCGAGAATACTTTCTTATCGCTTACACGGTAGGTATATTTTCAACGTTTCTTCTCATGTGGGAAGTTCCTCCTCTAGGATGGGAAATTATTTGATAGGCATTTCGTGAAGCTGCAGTGGAGGTCCCTAGATATGATACTTGTGGCACGAAAATCTTATCCTTTATTTGCATAGGAAGTGCACTACAAGCAAGTTTCCCACACCTGTCTTTTCAAATAAGTTAATGAAGTAAATATTTATCAATCCAGCTGATGCGATTAGATGACTTTCATTTTTAAATAATTATTGATAAGGAAAAAGCGGTAATGTACACAAACGACAGTTGTCATTTTCAGCTTCCTTCTAACGGAAGTCACCAGAGTGTCTTAGGTGGCAAAATTATTTTGAAAATTGATTTAACTGAACGAAAATAAAAACCGATATTGTAACTTATTGAATTACAGCAAAAAAGTAACATATTTATAAACTGCAAACAATACAAATGTATTAATACAGTAGTACATACTACGGAAATATGTATTTACTTCTCTCATCGCACAGTTAATATGTGATATAAACATGATCAAAGTAATTCAGGTTTTTCGTAGGAGACCGCAGAGACGACCGTACTGATCTTTCGTAGGTCTGATCATTAACAGGAGGTTTTGGTGCGATCTTCCAACACCGCCATCACTCTAGACGGGATGTAATCACTCTATATAAATCCAATGTGAAAAACTTTATTTAATGACCAAGAATCATCGGGCTCAGCACGCTTGACGTGTCAAAAGAACAAAAAAAACAAAAGGTAATACGCTAGTGTGAGTATAAAGACACACGAAAGGGCAGCACTAAAGACAACATGACTTGCCTCGATCCCTCATGCCCATCATGACGCGACTTCCAATGCTGCATGAATCTGAAACATGGTCGCCATGGGGTATGGCCTACATCATGAGTATCGTGCGATGACTTATGAGTAACTCATAACTAGAGCCCGGATTTATTGCAGTTTCCGGTGTTAGTGCAATAACTGCAATAAGTACAATAAATGCAATGAAAGCTACAAATGCAATATATTAGGCCGTGTTCAAATATCCCTCATTGCAACGCGTTCACTCAAACTATGGACGCGGCGCGTTGATTTGAGAAAAGCAACAGCAGCAGCAAATGCCGCAGACTGAAGAATGAGGCATGTCCCTTTTTTTGAACGCGCTGCGTCATTCAAATTCAGTAAAAAGAACTTATAAATGCTAAATTTACACTCTGCAGCGTTCACAGATCATGGAGAAGTCGACAACTTTTTTTTATCTTCACTTAAATGATAAGAATCACTGCACAGTACTCCCGTTTAAGAGCAGAAAACTAAAAAAACTGAAAAAATGTTATAAGAACGCGGACGCCATTTTTGATTTGGTAGTCCAACTGATTGCTCTATTCTGAGTTCTCTTCTGTCGGTTTATCAGGCTACAACTATTTTTAAATAGGCTATTCCAATCAAAATCACTCTATAAGATTATGGGATACGAATGTGACTTCAAACCGATGTAAAATATAAGTGAAAATGTAAAGAAACGATATCATAACTGAAAGCGCAGCGTCATTCATATGAATGAAGCACACTTCTACGTGTGGACTGACAAAAAAGTTGACGCACAACTCTTGTTCAGTTTCGTGATTGAACGCGCTACGATGGGGAACGTGCGAACTTATGGCACTTATTATCACTGCTACGTGTCACAACACTTCAAACGCCATGACAATGGGTTCCTTTATCAATCATTGTTCCTTGTATTTGTAGGGGTAAAAATATAATTGAGTTGTAAACTTTGACTATTAAATTTTTATAACCTTTTTCGTTCCGGAAAAACATCAAAGAAACAAGGAAAGCGGGATAGCTGCAAGAATCATTCTCGCCATTGGGAAGAATAGTCAATTAGCACAAACGCAATGTAAACCTACTCATAATTGGTTAATTGGTATTTGAAACTGAAATAGGTGTCCGTTCATCCACTGACATGCTATTCCCGTTTGCTATTCGACTTTTTTTTGTCCTTTCAAGTTTTTGCTGCTTGTGCCTGTTCTTTCTTTCCTATTTCTTCCACCCCTATATTGCTTATGTGCAATAAGAGCAATTTTTAGGTGCAATAAGAGCAATTTTTAGGGGCAATAAGAGCAATTTTAGGTGCAATAAGAGCAATTTTTAGGCGCAATAAGAGCAACTTATACATAAGAGCAATTTTTAGGTGCAATAAGAGCGATTTTGAGGAGCTGTAACTTCAATATTTTGAGCGCAATAAATCTGGGCTCGTCTCATAACACAAAAACTCGGTGTAACAGCACGGGTAACTAACGAACGTTCGGTGTAAAATTATAGAAACAAGTAGACAGGTGTCCACCCACGCACGCTTGATACGTCCCTCTTAGGGAAAAAATTTAGATTAAGTACCAGATAACTTTACCAAGAACACCAAATTACTTCAAAGATGATGTGATGATAAGGTTTACAGCGTTTCAATTCGTTCTCGATAACCGATGCACTTTATTCAAGGTAGATATAAATTTTAGCAGTTATGGTTGTTGCAAGTTTGCTGATATCTAAAGTATATAATGCTGAATGATTATTGAAGGACGTGTCTTTTGTTATAGCTTATTATGATAGAACCTAGAACAATCACCAAGTTGTGATTTTCATAACGTGACCAAAACGTCGTTTTATTTAATAAAGGTAATCCCTATTGGCGGAGTATTAGTCAGAGAGCAAGAGGTTACCTTTGCTGTAGAAGACTGGGATGTGGTCGGCGGCGAGCTTCGTCTTGGTCTTGATGCCAACCAGCAGAGGCGAACCGCGTCTCGTGGCGACGATCTGGCCGGGGAAATGCTTGCTCTTGAAGGCCAGAGCGAAAGCGCCTTCCTGTAATGAGAGAGACAAATTAAGTTCAAGTTGTTATTATTATACATTATTATTATTCTTACCATAGTTATTTTGCAGCCAAAAGTTCGAGCTATTTACGATAAACATCTCGAGGGTGAGGACGCTAGATGTAACGATTACGAGGACAGTTAAAATTCGATCAAGCCCCACAACAGCAACTGTGTGTGTTGGGTGTAGCTTGGAATTGAGGGAGGTTAGCTTAGGTGAGGACAGGTTCCGTTTAAAGTAGCTTTGATTAGGGAAGGCTAAATTCTGTTGGCCCTTTTCATCTGCATAGAACATAATTTTTTGTTGGAACAGCATTGTTGCTTAACGAGAATGGCTTCAGCAAGAGTAAAATGTAGTGAGTTGCTAAAACAGACTACGGTAGGTAGGATTATACTCGCAGAAGCTGATGTTGCCTCAGGTTGGGCACTAATCAGAGAAAACTATCCTTGCATTTTTTCTACATACGCATAGCAGAATTCAACTAAAATTAGTAAACCTTTGCAACTAGATATATATATATATATATATATATTTACAGCTTTCAGCTAGGCACTGAATTCGTCAAATTCGCTACACCACACGCCTAAAGTATATATTTCGAGTCAACTTTCATGCATTCCTACTATACCTTAGCTCAATTCCCTAGTGTGGAATCAGAAACAGCAAATAAAGATGAGAATTTTACATTTACGATATCTCTGTACACAACAGATCTTGTTACCGTTTGTTACAATGGATTTAGAAAGTTTCACTTTTTGATAAGGCCACATATACAATGTTACACGTTTGTGAAGAAATTCCACTTATTCAACCAGCATGTATACCTAAGTAAAACTGTTCTACTGAACACTGAAGCTTTCAATTATCACTGTAATAGCGAAGGAAAATGGGAAGAATTAAGAGGGCGTCCAGTGTGTTCAAATTTTGAGCCCAGGGGCGGATGGCAGAGGGGGGGGGTACTCGAACACACTATAAGCACCGCAACATGAAAAACAAGGAAGAACAAAACAATATTTCATTTCGCGCAATAATTAGATTTTTGTATGATTCGTTGGGTAAAAAATTCTGCTGCATCTGACAGGAAACGGAAGACGTGTTAGCACGTAAGATATTAACTAATGCAGTCATCACTCAAATACGGGGATCTGATAAGAGCTCGTCATGTTGGCGGCGATCATCGTGGCAGTGAGAATATTCTTATCAGTATAATCTTCGATAAGCATTGCCGTCGCGCGTGCCACTATCCTGTGCTGGCCAGGTAAGATGCGCCGATGGTACTAAGAAAGATTGAAAAAAAAGAGAGAAAAGGTCTTGGAGGTGGACCACTTGGTTTTTTGTGTAATTTTATTTCGTAGGTTCAAATGTTTCGCTTTTAGATATTGGATAGATGTACTGTTGATTCTACAGCACATACATATAGCTATCGAGTACCGTAACAGGAAGTCAAAATATTGAACACCTAGTAATAAAACGGAGCAATATCGAGGATTCTGTTGTTAGTGTATACTGTACACTTAAATAGTGGGCTAAATGTTGGGTCAAAGCCTAGAAAAAGTGCCAATTAATGGCCGGGTAAGAAAAAATAAAACTTAATGGTTGATTCCAACGAAAAAGTAGAACATTTAATGGTTCGTTTCAAAGGAAAAGTAAAACATTTAATGGCTTGATTCCGCGGGAAAGTGAAATATTTAACGGTTAGTTTTTATAGAAAAAAGAAATATTTAATGGTTCATTTCCACGGTAACGCGAAATATTTAATGACTCGTTTCTTCGGAAAAGTAAAATATATAATACCGTAGTTTATTTCTACGGATAAGTGAAAAATTTAATGGCTCGTTTCCACAGAAAAGTGAAACAGTTAACGGCTCGTTTCCACGGAAAAGTGAAACAGTTAACGGCTCGTTTCTAAGGAATAGTTAAACATTTAATGGCTAGCTTGATCAACAGTGCACTTAGACTACATTATTTATTTATTCAGAGCAATAACTATACAGGAATGCAGCAATATCTCTTCATGCACAATGCAGCGTGTTGTAAATTAATCCTAAGCAGCCGAGGGTCAATTTTAGAACTTATTTCTAATGATGCCATTCAATTTCCTCCCCATCTAATACCTAGCTGTTGGGCACCGTTTCCAGATGAGAAAAGAAATGCATTTTATTTATTGATTTATTTTTCTACGAATTTATTTTTCTACGATAGCTTGATGTTAGTTCGTCGGATTAGGGTTAAAGGAAGATTCCTGGCTTTAATATTTTGTAGTAAACCAGGCTTTCCGTTTCAAGGTAGCAGTTACAATACACAGAATACCGTGCACTTCAGTCGATCCTACCGTAAGATATTACTGAAATCCTACGAAAACTTGCGTCTTCTGTAACACAAACACTACTGAAGCGGAACACCTAATACGTAGACAAAAATATTGCGTCTGTGTGAAGTAGTAACATTAACAACACTATTTATTACCTGGCATATAGTGGACACACCTAATGAGGTATACTTTTGCCTTAATTCTAGAATGATGACGAACAGGAGAGGCAGTCAGTGGTAAGAATCGATTTGAAAACCTCTCGCCTCTCGGCGCCGAAGTACTCATGTAAATCCGTTGCCAGCGCTCTCAGTGTCCGAGACTCGAACGCGGGTTCCCCAACGTGCGATACAGAGACGCTGTCACTTCGCCACCGAGAGGGTTCCCGTTTTTAGAATACAAGTTCTACTCTACGTTATACCTACTTACCCGATATTCGTGATGCGTTTTCTATAGTCAATTTCAATTCCCACTGTCTACGTTTCTGGATTTTTTATGTTTCGGGATGTCTCCGTTTCAGAAGTTGAGCCTCGAATCAACAGTAAACAAGTTCCTTTAGATTAGATAGGCGGCAGTAGACGAACCAAAAGGCCCATTCCCAAAGAAACACCGGGACTTACTCCCCGGCCCTCTATGAGCTATTGCCATAATGGGCTGGAGGCGCAGCAATTGCTGAAGCCCAAGTCAACAAAAAGGTGGCTGCACTTCTTTACTTTGTTCTCATGAGATTGGAAGATAAAACGCTTCACTTCTGTAAATCGGCCGTCGTTTCCCCTGCTTCATATGTTGTGCAGCAGCACTAGGTAGTTTTTAACAGCACCAAATGCGCCATTTTATTTTGGTTTGTGATCATCTTGTTTTTAAACCATTCTCCTCCGTCTTCATTCTTCGATTATAAAATGTCTTCACTAGAGATGGTGCCTCAACAGAGAGTAGAATTCTAAATTCAACTTCAGGTGTCACCACTTTATACCGATACCAACCAATCACTGTAGTTAAATATCATATATGACACCATTGAGATAAAATTTCTGAGGCTTCCTGAAGTTCTTTCTTCCTTATTGTTTGATTAACCAAAAGGACTGGGGTCAACGTGCACAGCTGTCGTTATTTAAAGACTCGGGCACCCTAGTATCTACAACAAATAAGTCTGGCTCTGAAGGTAGTAAGTTCCGTGTCCGCAAAGCTCCTACTATAGCCAGGGATTACGATGCACCGGACAGACGAGGTGAAACAAAGATATTCACGGACTATTGAGGTCATCAGCGATAGGAGCCGGAACCGCCATGACATAAGAACGGATTTGTTTGTTTCGTGGAAGAAAACTTATGAGCGGGACAACAAGTTATGAGAACAATGCAACGCTTCAACTGACGCAAACTTCAACTCCAGTAAGTTAAATACTTGAAACACTGAAGCCCAAATAACAGGGAAAAATAGGGCATGTTTAGTAACAACATTGCGCTAATCCCAATGACAGCGAAACAAGCTCTGGCATAGCAGAACAAATACTATCAGTGGAAAAATCAAAAGGTAGGGTAGTTTAATCCAAAGGATTCCGTTTTCCACTCAGAGCTATTGCTCAGTCAGGCCTGTACCTATTTTGACTAAATAATTGACATGTAATAACACACGTGCAATATTGGTGCATCAAAATACATCAGAGTAATAAATCAAAAGAGCTAAACTACCAATCCTGTTTCGAGGTAAACAAGGATTAAACGAGAGCGAAAATGATGCGTAAAATGCAACATGTGTTATAGGTCAGACTTTCACAATGAAGACAAGTTAAAAGAGCAAGACTCAGGAGATCAAGTTTATCAGGAACTTATGATATGGTGATAAGACGTCCGATACACATTACCGGCATTATCATTATCGCCGAAATGACTACTATATCATTAGTACTATCACGGCAACGAGGATATGTACAGATGCAGTTACGTAAATTATGTACAGAGTTAACTATATCTCTCAAGGACGCGATACTAAGCAACCGGGATTTATTTTTTAGAAGTACAAATCGATTTTATTGAAACTTTCATCAGTAGCTAATTATCAAGTGTTTCGTTGTAATTCACGAAAAGCGTTGTTTTATCGCCAGTAATTTACAGCTACTTCAAAATTTGCAAATTGTTACAGCTAATTTTACTAGATATTCTTAACTACAGTAGTAGTAAGTGATTATAAACAATTTTATGTATCGCTGTTACAAAATACAGCATTGTCAAACAAAAAACACACACACTAAGATATATATGTATATATATATATATACACATACCTATAATCCTATATGCATGTACATGTATACATTATATTACATTTATAAATTTTCATAAGTTTCTAGGTGCCTACGCGAATGGTCTTAATAATTCAATGCCCAGTGTGCTATACATGACAAGTATGAAATAGAGTTATTACTATGTGAATGGGAAAATTAAATCAGTCCCTGAAAGATTAACATTCACTGTTCATAGTAGCAAGAACCTGGAAGAACATTTTCGATTACCGAAAAAAACGACTATCGAGGTCTTATAAATAAACGCAGTAGTTGTACTGATAAATCGCTAACTTAACGGATTGTCATTTAAGAGGAATACCAGCTAAACCAGCGGTTACGTGCACGGTGGAGATAATTCGCTGCTGGTTCCCAACAGAAGACACCCAGCATCGTGACTCTACACACGCGAAGTGACGAGCGAAACGTCGCCTGGACTTCGTCCAAAGACCCTCAAGGTAGGTATGATTTCTTCGCAACGCATAGCTGAGTACGGTCCTCTGTAGCGTAAGGGGAAGCACAGCTGTAGTGGGAACAGCGTGTTTGTGTTTCCCTATTGTCGCTGTCCGGGTAACACAGTGTGTCCTAACGCACTCTGTATGTCTGATCGGATTCTAGGTTTAATAAGCGCAAAGCCATAAATCGTTAGATACGGTAAAAATATATCAGGAAACGGACAAGTTTAAGCAAGCAGGGGCAATTATTTTGAATTTAAAAAAATGCACTCAAGTACAAGCAGATTTTTTACCCTAAAGTCCAAATATTTTTTCCCTCGATACTTCTGTTCTTCCTGCAATTGTCCAAGTACCAGGAAACGGCGCACTTGCTGGGACAGCGGCCCCCCGATAAATGTCAGCGCAACGAATGGTAGTTTTTTAGTCAGCTCTGCACCGACGGTCTACTCCTGACGAACGCTATAAAGCGAGATAAATATATGAGAGAGCGACATGGAAGCGAACAACGGCGAAACCTTGACCAGAAATGAAGCAAGGTGTAATTGGACTCCATACTTGTTGACGCTACAGATGATAAAATGATCATTATGAACTAGAGACCTCGCATAAACCCATGGCCCGCAGTATATCAGAGCCTCAAGCGAGAAAATTTTGACTGGGATTTAGTCCCCCTTCCCCGAACAGACAGTGCTTGTGGGGCATGGACACACAAGTAGAGCCTAACACTGTAGTCAATACAGCCCCGCTTTCGCTGTATAACGGGCAGTCATTATTAAGAGAAACAATTTTTTTTGCTTTCCCTGAATCCGACATAACCATAGTCAGCAGGTTAGCTCAAGAGCTATATTGAATTTTATTACTTTCAAGATAACATACAAATGGGTTATCATGATTACCATAGTATACAGCTTTTACTGTTAGAACATATTGACAATAAAGTTCTAAAAGACGACCATAAATATTGATAAGCGAAACGAGTTTAGTCATCGTCCAGGAGCTGTTTCATTTGCATAGAATAACGCCACGGCTCTAAAGGGCAGTAGAAATTCTGAAATAAACTTGTGAGACGAAAAATGGTCCCCGTCTCGTCCCGATCCTCGGCCCCGTCCCGAAGAATGGTCCCCGTCCCGTCACCAATTTAATTTTCGAATAAAAAACGAATTGGGTCATACATACTTCACCACTAAATACTCCCATCCACTGGAGTGTTGCGAACAAAATTAAAAATGTGCGAATAAAATTATACAGCATTGTTAATAAAAATATAAAGCAACAGTGACAGATTTTACACAAGTCAAACTTTTGAGTTTACAGGTGCATACAATACTGTGCAATGTGTACGAAAAGCAGACGACAAAGAAGGCAAAGATAAAACCAAAACTAAAACTTCAGCACAAAGTGCACACACAAATTGCGCTCAAAGTTATACTCTATGTAAACAATGAAACTGATGTAAGGCCAATATGTGAACAACAAACCGATTGGAAAGAAGAGTTAAAAGTACAATAACTCCAAGTTAATGAAAATTAAAATGAAAACATAAAACAGGATCTAGTGTTTAACAGTAAACAGGCTATTTGAAAAAAAAATGAAACAGCACCTAGACAGAAGCCGTGTGTAAATATAAATAGGCCAATTAGAAACATAATGCAGGGACACAGCAGACAGAAACCATGGGCAAAACACGCCAAGCGTAGAAGCATAAGACACGGGACCAGCATTTAGTTGTACACAGGCGGCATGGACCTGTGTCCAATTGTACACAAGACACAACCAAGTGCGCTAATATGTGCAAGTTAGACAGGTCCCAATGCACAGATGCAGACTCCACAACAGCCCCAGCGCAGCATCTGACCTCTAACCAGACATTTCCACTTTCACTCTCGCACCAAAGAAGTGGCGGTCGATACCGGCGCCGGGCGAGGTGGCAGGCATAGGCAGCCTAGATAATTTGCTGTCTTTTTTCAAACGAGCCAAAATAAAGTGAGAAATTTCTACCGGTGGTCGAACGAGCGATGATGATTGATTCGAACGAGCGATGATGATTGATTCAAACGAACGATGATGATGATTGATTCGAACGAGCGATGGTGATTGATTCGAACGAGCGATGATGATTGATTCAAACGAGCGATGATGATTGATGAAATGGGAAAATTTCTGACGACCTAAAGCTAGCGAACATGGCCGAGAAATTTCAACCTGAGCAACGTTGGATCAACTGAAAAATTATTGCTGGCGTCCAGATATCCACTGGATTCTGAATAAGCATAAAGTTTATTCATTGGAGAGGAAAATTAGTAGCAAAGATAAATCTACTAGACTATAGCTACATGAAATTACGTAAACGAAGAAAAGAAGAGAGCGAGAAATAATTGGTAAAAATTTTTCGCAAGCCTCGAAGGCACTTTAGAAAATAACTTTCCGAATGGAATAAAAAAACTTGTTAAACGATGACTCTCTCGTCGAGTTCGAATAACATCGAGTAGGTACTCACCAGCTGCTGAATGACTCCCTCGACGAGCTCCAGGAACGAGTAGCTGGGATGCAGCTGATACATGTGGCGAACGAGTTTGGCGATAATTTCTGTATCGGTATCGGACTCAAATTTGTATCCCTTCTGGCACAGGAACTGTTTGATGTCTTTGTAGTTCGTGATGATACCTGTAACAAAAAATGATATCTAATATCGTGCTAATACTAGTAATACAAATATCATCCATTTTTAACAAGCATGTGAGAAAACTGTGTTGCGCATGATGGACCAACTGATGAGTTGATAAGATTGTATTTGGTCTTTATGAAGACACTACATTAATATATAGATATAAAACTTGTAATAAGAGAGGGAAATAGCGCATCATGGAAAATTTCGATAAAATGCGGAAGAAAATGAAGCACGCAGGAAATAAATTTAAGTTAGATGGAGAACTAATAATCAAAGAGCCCAATCCCAGGAAAGTGAAAGCCAGCTTTTCGTCCCGTCTCAGCCATATTCATCAGAACGATTTTAGCTAAGTAAAAGTGATGACAGGATCGATCGCTTTCCTCCTACTCTAGAAACATGGCCAAGGCATATATTATAAAACTGCTAGGCTGCAAATTAACATGCCAATCGTTGTTCTTCATTGTTTACTGTATTTACTACGAACGTATCAATATGACACTATAACCTGTACCTTAGTATCGATGAGTTTCCTCATCTTCAAAAACAATTTCCTAGTATGTGGTCCAAAAGTACAAGGTTATAAACCAAGATACCCCATGGCGACCATTTGGTCACCTTCCAATTTATTTTCAATTGAGTCAAATTTATTTTCAAGTTTTTTCGTCAAAAGGCTAAACCTTGGGGAATTTTACCTATTTATAATAAAAGTTAATAGCATTAGTCTTACATAGGTAAATCGATTTTTAATTGCGACATCGAACTTAATAGAGACCTACTAGAATCACCATAGTAGACAATTCAAGTACTGCAGAAGTATATTCCAATGAAAATTGAGTTCTAACTACAGCTGTATATGGATAAATTTACCAGGAAAATACCACTTTCGGCCTATTCCAGCGAAAATCGATGTTGGACTAGTAATATCTTGAAACCAGGCAGATATTCGCAATTATGGGCTTATTCAAGCCAACACCGATGATCAATTGAGCAGAAACTGATGGTCATGGACCTATTCCCACAAAAATGGAAGTTCAGTGGCGAGAGACCAAATTAAATGAGGTAGAAACTCACCGTTGTGCACCACAATGAAGTCGTTGCCGTCATCAGACCGCTGTGGGTGAGAGTTGATATCAGAAGGCACACCGTGAGTGGCCCAGCGGGTGTGGGCGATACCCACGTGCCGGTCCACCTCCCGGTCCATGTCCAGGGCGTCCTTCTGACTGTCGATAGCATCGCGCAGTCTCTTCACCTTGCCCTCCTGCTTGATGAGCTTCAGGCCTTGCTGCACGTCGTCAATGCCGATACCTGCAGGGGGCGTGAGGAGCAGGAGTTAGATGGATGATACCGGTAACTTTAACGTTTCTTAATTGCCTATAGCGGGAAACCGTTTTACCAATGCCGATCGATACCTGCAATGAGAGTGAGAGGCAAACGTTAGCTAAATAATACCGGCAGCTTTAACCTTAGTTAAACACCGATAGCAAGCAACCGTTTTATTAATATCCATACATGCAGTGAGAACGATGGCCAAACTGTATGTAGATCGATGGTTCTCAAGCGGTGCGCGGCTTTCACTACAGCATTCTGAGCTGTAATTCTGTAGTGATATATGGGTAAAATTATTGACATAAATTCCACAATCTGGACACGAAGTGCGCAAACACATCCAAATAGCATTATAAAAATTGCGCCACGAGGACAGAATGTTTGAGAATCACGCACTAAGTTAGAAAACACCTGCATTTCACACGTCAGTAAATGTCTTTAACAGTCCACCGTTTTAACAATGTCGAACCTGCAACAGTATGTCAAAAGTGAGTATTTAAATAAGCCGATCGAGCAATAGTGAATTCAAGTATAAACTAGTGCAGATTTGTGCAAGGTGCATCCAAATCGGAGTTTAAAGTGTACCGATGGCAGTCACATGAGCGCTAGAGGCCAGAACGTACGTAAGCAGGAGCGAGCGTTAAAATAATGGTAACTCTTGCAGTGTTTAGTACACCTGGGCAAATTTTTAGGGAATACCAGTATTTGCAAGTCACATAGGTACCTCCATATCTATACATAAATGACTGAGTAAAATAATATCGCTATCATGTAATGACAAGAACGTGGTAAGAATTCAAATAAAAGAGATATCCAATAAGTCTAGACTTGATATCTGAACCAGACAATATTGTAGCTTCTCCCTTATCTGCAGGATAACATATTTTCGCGAAATCCATCAAGACCGACTGCTGATGCAGGCATCACTTTTGGCAGGTTTATAAATACTTGCACGTTGACGGTTAAATGACGTGCGAGGAAGACATGCTGATAACGATAGTAGATGCGCCGCTGATAAGAGAAAGTTCCGTGTCATCATCGGACACAGAAGATCAATCCATCAAGCTTTAGCAAATATTTCATAGAAAGGACCGCAATATCAGCTGATTATAGCACGAATTTAGTAATATTTTGTTAAACGTGACGCAGTATATGCTGATAATAACTACAGTTAATATAATTTTCATGCATGATACGAAGGCCAAATGCGCTGATCATGGTAGAACTTTAGTTAATGATCCATAGTGCGTCACGCATTATGAATGCAGACTAAAATAAACATACGGACACAGCGATGGAAATTGATTAAAATTAGGAGCAGCAGTAGGGCATAACGCATTCACCAGTCGGTAAAGTAGATATACGTTACATCAAGAAAGAAGGCTAGGAATAGGTAACCGTGACGTCAGTGTTTTCTACATATTTTCGCCTGTTGTACCCTTTATTACCTTCTCCTACTCTTACGTACCCACGCAATTTAGGATAATCATGAAAACAGTATATTAATTAAGAAAAGACTGAAATATAAGGGTGTTGGTCAATAAATTCACATTTATTGCACATATAAAAATGAGGATTTAAATAACAAAATGCTTGAAAAAAATACATTGTTTCAGTTGTGTGTGTGTTCCTCGTCTGTTCACGTCCCCTCAAAAACTATGTTGCGTACCCCCAGGGGTAAGCGGACTCCAGTTAGGCACAACACAGCCGTAAGCAATAAGACTCACGCTCACCCATAAATATGCCCATTAAAGGCAACCCAAACTTGCAAATTTCATTTTACACTCAAGGTTACGGAATCGGATGAACCATCGCCGACTCTGACTCTTGGATCCTGTCAGTGTCCGACCTTGACTCCTTGGTCTCTAAAAACCTCCGACTCTTTAACAGAATAGGTCCAATTTCACTCGGCTCCGCAGACGCAAGCAAGGGAAAAAGCCAACAGCGAGCATAAAGAACCATATTAAGTTGGATTAACTATCACATCTAGTATTTTTAATGGACGCAACCAGAATTTTGATCCTTTCAACTATAATATTTTCCTCTTGGTATTCAACTCTATTTTCGGCACTAAAAAATATCGACACAATAGAACGAACTGAATGCAACTTGAATCGATATTATCTAAAAGGCGCAGTAGCCAACTCAGACAGCTAAATCAAAACCTGCCCCGTACTTTGGAACTGGGTGTAAGCAGGACAGAGAAGAATAAGCCACACCCGAAACCCGCCATGGTTGTGCTTGAGTAGAACTTGGGATCTTGGCTACGCAATAACCTGTGAATATCATGTAATATTCGTTCATGTGTTATGCAGAAAGTGTATTATTGTGCGTTTTGAAGATAAAATTAACGCTCTACTGCTATTCGAAAATATTTTTGTACAGTTCCTCCATTAAAAAAAAAAAAACACACACACACACGCTTAAGTGCGCAATGCAGATTCATTTGGCGCAAAAGCAAATATCAATAGGATAAATAAAAAATATTCTCTATACTAGTACGAAGCTGAAAATTTATATTTCACAATCGTCTGCCATATTCCACTGTCTGTAGCTGAAATATCTTAGTTCCTTTAGCTGGAGCATTTTTCATGAGTATCCCTTGCGGTTAGCTTACAGTAGAAAACTAGAAAGTATCGCTGGAAGATACAAGTATAAGATAGAACTGTAGTGCACTGCTACTCCATAGAGTTCGTTATCTTTGCGTATCCAAATGGGTCAGCTAACATCACAAGAAACTGGAAAACATCAGTGAGAAGTAGAACATTTCAATTCTGTGCCGAGCGACATGTCGGGTTCATGAAATCTCGGAGCACGAGTGCGCCGAGATTTCCTTAAGTCAGGATTAAAGTGAAACGATAGGTGAGTTCAACTGTCGGTTGCGCAACAAGCATCACAAAATGAATTAAGAAAAAACAAATGCCAGGGGCCGGCGTCCTTGCCAGAACCTGCGCCAGCCAAGGCCGGCCCCGCAACCGTCGGGGCAGCGCGGGGCCGCCGGGTGTGTCGCAACGCAACCTTCGCGCATCCTTTTTTTTTCTCGCGCACGGTACCGTTTGGTAGGCAAACGGCAGTGGTGGGCATTAAGATAATTTCATGACAACTGAGATGATTGAATTCTTTATTGATGATAGGGTTATTAAACGGAAGTCGTGAGAATTCGATAATTTCCTCAAAATTTTGATAACTGAAATCTTTATCAACGATAACGTTATCAAAGTTGCGAGTAGGAAATAATTTCCTCAAATATTGGATGATTGAAATTTTACTGATGATAACTTTTTTAATTAGTTGTTATCAACATCATTATCAATTTAGCCATGAAAGAATAAATTAATTTCCATCAGCCGAGGTCAACTTCATATGCCAGTATCACTACAGTGTTCTCTTAAGCCTCACCTTCTAGTAATTTTCTGTTTCATCCTCATAAATATTATTCCCTATTCTGCTGCATGAGCGTCCACTGATATAATTGACATCGGTGTCGCTGTGCGGCTGACGTGTGCGGGTAAAAAGGACAATTATCAAGCAAGTTTGACTCAAGTTGCAGTACGAAAAAATGTGGAGTCGCCATGCCCAAATATGAATCATTTCTAAGTGGCGATATTATAAATAGGGAAAAGGAACCATGGATGTTTGAAGACACTTAACGAGATATATTTTAATATGAAAATTTTAAAAACAAAAGCTTCACTGAAATTTACGTTACAAAAACATGGGTTGAATAAAAACGAAAGCAATAAGTACCATAAAAGAACCGGCAGTGTTTACTGCTGCTTACGATTAGTAGTTAAACAAGTGTAGGCAGTCCTTAGGGGCGGGGCTGAATTGAACGCAGCAGTGCCAGATCTAATCTATTGACTAATGTATTTCAAGTGTTTGAATACAAATATAATTTTATCGATTGAGACAAGTTATACCACGCGCTAAAGTGAGATTTGGCCAAGTTGCTTTGCGTTCTTAGCCACGCTCATCAGACTCCTTACGCTGGTATGACTTTAGTGATAATTATTCTTGAGCGCAATACCGTTGCTTGAGACATGGGGAGTGTTACTAGTAACATTATTGATAAGGATAAGATACAGTAGCTGACTTTTAATTATGATTTGACACTCACCTCAAGAGATGCAATTATATTTCGCTGTATAAACATAACACGGGAAAAAACATAATATTACATTGCAATGAAATTGAGAAAAAATATTTCTACAACAATGATAGTCGTTCACTTATGACTCAATATCTTTCGAACACGATGCGCATCTTCCATGCATGCTGGCTCGACGAGAACTTGACATGCCTATTCCTAAATATGGCAATAGCCAGACACATGCTACTTCCTGAGCACAGTTGAAAGCTTTCACATCAGAGAAATTCTGGAGACTGGCCCTCAAAACTCCCGCTAATGAGAAAACACATTATAAAAAAACAAAAATTGCAAACTGACCTGCGGAGTCATAACCGCGGTATTCCAGTCTTTCCAGGCCGCGAATAAGCAGGTCGATGATTTCGGCCCTCTTCTTGGGTGTGAGGTAATTGAGGTAGGCGAAGATTCCTGTGGAAAATAAAGGACCATTTCAGAAAAGTAGTAACTACATATACAATTGTCATTGTTTATCACTTATTAGTGATTAATAAGATAGATTATTTGACGCTCATGATTATTTAGAATACCTTCCGGGTTTCCAAATTTCATTGCCCAAGGTTTCGAAAAGCTATGCGTTGTTCATCGTCGGGAGATTTTGGAAAACTTGTCGACGATCAGAATATAACAGTGTAATTAAATTCAAACCCTAAAGCCTAAAGACATGCTAACTAATCCTTCGAAATATTGACTATTGTGTTTGCCCATCAAAAATGATGATAAATTAGTTTTGCCCTCTCATCGCTGTCTTTCATGTTGTCGTGATTGTGCTAAATTGTGGATATACTGCACAAGAAAACCACATTTCAGATTCTTCATGGAATCGAATGAAGTGATCTGCCTATTCTATTTCGGAAGGACATTGCCATCTTCTTTCTCACACTTCCAAAAAAAAAATCAGGGCAGGAAGTATTAATATGTTTAGAAAGCGTTAGAAACTTTCAGCTACTACACTCGTGTTCACACGTAGACATGATGGGAATCACAAATAAATACGTCCAGCCTCGCAAAAAAATTAAATAAATAAAAAATAAATCGTATTATGTATATAATTACGAGATTGTAAACAAAGAAATAAGCAGAAACATACAATATACATCGTAAGACAACAAAGCGCTGATACGAAAATATACACATGACACAATGCCTACCATTGAGCAGCATAGTGTTTCTACAAAAACAGTCTACCAGACATATGTATGATACTCGATCCTAGTTATTATAACACAGTACACCATTGATAAATTGATAAAGAAAGGGATGCACGAAGCCCATTCATACCTATACACAGAATCGTGTTGACGCATAAACAGATATAGAAGGTGCATTATTATTATTTGCGTCACCAACAAACGATCGTGGCAGCATACCCGGCCGCGTGGTATAGGTAAACTCAGCTGAACCGCACACTTGACCTGGAACTGTGGCCAAGTTAACTTCTAAGACAACGAAATAAAGAAAAACATCTATTTTCTGCAAATGAATGCAGCGTCCAACAAATTTGTGGCGCAGCCCCCTGAGGTAAGTTACAAATGGAAAATTATAACTCGTTCATTTCTCTCCGAGGATCGATATTCAACCATTTTAGCTTAAAGCTCACACATGGGAGAATATTTTTCATTGGTTTGTAGATGCACAGCAGTGGGCAGTTAGTTAGCTACGTAAACAAGCAAAACTAAAGAATAAGACGCACCCTGGGTCGCCTTATGTGTCAATACTATCATACGTCTCAATAATGGGCATCGTGTGCGACTCGTATAGGGTTCTCCATATAAGAATGCACAGACGTAACGGTCCAATCTAGAGACCCGGAAGTGCAGAGGTCCAGCCAGCCGAGAGCGCCGCAATTTCTTCGGATCGTCTGCGCAGTTTCCGTGCTTGGATCTGGTGAAACGGGCCCCGCCGCCGCAGCTTTTTTTGCGCGGTTTCTAAATCAATCTGCGAGGACCTTGATCGAACAGCTTCATTTTTACACGTAGCGGAAACTAGTCGTCGCTCCTACGAGTACCTCCACTTTACTTACAAACATCTCTTGAGATAAGTTCCACACCTAGCTGGAGGTATTGGGCAATTACGTTTTTCATGCTTGCATGATCTAGCATGCAATTTAAGAAGAGCATTTACATTTTATATCCAGAAATTAGTTTTGCATCTGACCTGGTTCACATGGCTTTATTTTTATAAACGTAGCGGGATCTACCACCATGCTTAAAAGGTATAATTTGCGTTAAAATACATCCAAATATAAGTTTTACGCCACATCTGGGTCGGACAACTTTACATTTACTCGTTGCAGTTGTAGTAACTACCAAGGGGTTTACACAGGTCGTGTTGTAACGTTTACCTTGTATAGATCTCTACAGAAATCAATTTTACATAACACTTGGGTAAGATTGTTTCGTTTTCATTGTGAACAAGATCTGACACGGAGTTTATTAGCTATTTCACCTTAATTCTATCGTCCATATAGACATAATTTCCGTATTATGCATTGCAATCCCGGAGTCCTTGATCGGTGTGCATAATTTTACATTTTTCCTAGTTGCATCATGCAGTAAAGTAAAATTTCTTTTCTTCGGCAATCGAAACAAATAGTTGCCAATTTTCAATTTTCCGAGCCCTGGGCCCGGACCGGCTATTTTTACCTTCAGCAAGATCTAAGCCGTACTTCCCTGGCGTCATCAAATTAGGTTACCGAGTAGTATCCAAATCACTGGTCATCCATGCAATAACGTTACCGAGTGGTACTCAAATCACTGGTCATCCAATAACGTTACCGAGTGGTACTCAAATCATTGGTCATCCAATAACGTTACCGAGTGGTACTCAAATCATTGGTCATCCAATAACGTTACCGAGTGGTACTCAAATCATTGGTCATCCAATAACGTTACCGAGTGGTACTTAAATCACTGGTCATCCAATAACGTTACCGAGTGGTACCCAAATCACTGCACAGATGGATAATCGAATATTTAATGGTACAAGGAACGAACATGGCAGTACATATTCCACCACTTGAGTCGACTTGACTGACTTCAAGCACGGCTTGCGAAAAAT
>LQNS02278160.1:24488664-24504956 GCA_001587735.2 Parhyale hawaiensis
TGTGTTTCGAACAAGATTATTTTAATGAAAGACAGACTTTTTGCTTGGTCTTTATAAGCTTAACCTTTCAGTAGGTTATTATCTTACATTAACAATATTACATCTGTTTTTCCCAAGTTGATGAGCGAAAGGCCAGTGTACAGAATTTGTTATATGAACACGTAAGTGTTACGGCACTCTGGTTTCATTAACTACTGTGCATTTAAGTTCAGGTATGAGAATAAAACTACGGTACAAATGAGCAAAAAAAAAAAAATAGACCTTAATTCAAGTCATGCCCCAGTAAAAAAAAAGCAGGATAATAAGGAAAATGATCCAAAGGTAATTGCGTGAATGCTACGTGTGTGAGTAAATGAAAAATAAAGTACGTTATCGTGCTTTAAAGTGTCTGTTATTATTTATTGTAAGCAGGAAATAATTAGCATAATAATAGCCGTTGCTAAAGTGACCCGTTTCACGTTACTAACGCTCGTTTTTTTCAAGATGAGACATGTCTGTTCCAAGGCAGAACTATTTGTCACATTATACAAGCGTTTGTTCTTGAGGCAAGGCATGTACGTGTGTCGAGCTGTTTTTTTAGGTGTCCCCAGCCTAGTAGTTATGTAGCCAGGTTCTGATTAATAACAGCAAGAAGAGCACACGTATAAGCAGCTACTACTAACAAAATGATGGCATTATTGCTTCTTTCAGATAAACTATAAAATAACTGAAATTGGGATAATTCTGTCTCTGATTGTCACTAAAACAATGTCCACTCATCGTTGATATGAACAGCACGCGCCCCATACTCAGTGGGAAAACTAGAGTGTTCTCCCACTGACATGACGAATAAAACTCCTCTCAACTAACGTACAATGACTGTATTTGTGATACTTCTTTCGTTGGTTGATACTAAATAAAGCCACTTATCTAGTGCTATCAGTAACACGTGACCCTTACTCAAAGGGAAAACTATCGTTTTCTCCCACTGACATGACGAAACTGGAAAAATTGCAAATAAGACCCGGTGCTTGAGAACAGCACCAGCCTGCCTCGCATTTCTTGGGAAAGTGTTATTGATATAATAGGCAAGATAGCGGCAGCGGCAGTGGGAATGCTTGTGGACAGTAACACGTCTTGAATGAAAACTTGATATTGCGGGGCGAGGCCAATGTTCTCCCAATATGTAGCTTGTTACATAGGTACTGCAATCGCTCAAAGTTCAGCAGAACCGTTGGCTCTAGCGCTCAGCATCAAAAGAAACACTAACGTGGTCACAGCCACGGCTTCAAACAGACGTTTCGGATAATTAAAATAAAAGATGTATAAGAATAAAATCAGCAAGATTTATTTAGGGTTATTATGAAACATTAGGTATGAAATAATAAAGCTTTTACCAGGCGACTGAAAAACGCTCTTGACAGAATAGCATTACGAAAGTGATCATATAGGGTCACTTTTCCGGTAGAGGGTTTAATAATAATAATATTAGTGAAAGAACAAAACTCTTCGGGCACAACCACTACCTTGACAATACAAACTGTAGTATATGTAGTATACGGCCATTGTTGCATACGTGACCCAAGTTACTACACCCGAAAGTTGTAGCAGCCCAATCGTGTTGGATGAATACAAATACCTACCTAATTACTGGCTCGATTGTGACCTCCCAAATAGCGCCAATTAATTAAAGAAAAACACCGTAGGTAAGGGTGCCCCTAAGCTAGGTGGTGCGTATTAGGAGGACCTCAATGACACATAACAATTTTACTGTACATACAGTAACACAGAGGAATTTCTGAAAAAAGACTGGCATATTATCCCAGTTTCGATATCATAAGTTCCACAGCATTCTTGTTTCCTCTACATTCATAAAACATTTTCTTCGGCCACAGCAAATCAAGAAGTTTATACAATGGCATATACATGCTACGAATTATGTTGAAATAAAACATTGCTAGTCTCTCACTGAAGCACGGGCTATTAAAGAGAAGATATTTTTCATGATTTTCCTAGTTTCTGGGGGTCTCCCTTTCAGAAATTTGTCCCTATTTGTAGGCGCCTATTTGAGAATTTTTACAACGCAGTACACACGTTCATCGCGATAACCTCCATCTCGTCGCAGTTTCCGTACTATGTTTTAGGGATCGAGATTTCTTTGAGGAAAAAAAAAGGTTAACGCCAATAATTTCAAATAACGTTGAGTGAAGCAGGAAAAAATGAAACAATGCTGGGCGCTAGTATTAATTACATAGCTAGAACTGAACGTAACGCGTAGTGAGCAACATCAACCCACGTGCAGATATCTAGATTGCACGTAGGACTGACAGTAATATTGGGTGAATGTTATAACTACGAGCACATACGGATAATAACAGGGACAATACAATAGAGGAAAGAAAGAGAGTGCAGAAGTGCAGCTGCAAATGTATGCAAAGCACATGCGGGAACGAGAGAAACTTCGTACGACAGAACTTTCCCTTGTGCACTGCACTCTTTAAAATGGGCCCAACCGCATGTATTTCCTTCGGGCGATGAACTTCCAAGCGGTATATAGGTACTATAGACACATGTAGGTATAGGGAGATATAACCCACAAAGAAAATACTTCCTTTGCTTGTGAATGGTAGGCATATATTTACAATACCGTTCGAAAATAAACAAGCAATTCCATATATATGTAACCAATGTACATTTATATTTATATATATTCTAGCTATTTATAATTTTCCTTTCACGTTTAAAAGAAAATTATCGAAAAAACTAAAATTCATTAAACTACCTTACTAAAAAACTGCGAAAAAGCGCTCGGGGGAAAAGTTCAAAATTTCACTGTTTTTTTTTAGATGTACTCCGAGATATGAATTAAAGAAGCCCTAATTGAATCAATTAGGCCTATTACCCGGATATAGATTTATACCTTCCATTGTACAAATTAGCATGGTAGATGCGCCTAGCAGAGTTAAAGCATGATCGAAATTAAGACTTCGAGACTTCATTTATCCGGTACTTTAGACAGAGGCGTTGGCTTCGTCACTTTGGATTGCATTTCCGGTATTAAATACAACCCTACTACATTGAGCCGGCTAATAATTACACTTTATGGAACAAAATTGAGCTCTGGAAGTCTTACGGGTGATCGATTAAGGAGGCAACGCGTAAACTCAATTTAACGAGTCGAAACGTCGAAACCAACGCACCTGTGTGAAGTACCGGACTAGTCAACCGTCGACGTCTTCTATTTCACAGGCCGCTCGAACACGCCCAAATTATTAAAAAATGAAACAATTCATTGCATGGTATTCAAAGGTTGCATGGTAAGAAGAATCTTGGTCCTAGGATAGGACAATAATTGTTCGGCTCTTATAGTTTGATTTCATTAACCACCGAGCATGTCAATATTCTGCGTCCGTGGACAAACTGTAGCTCAGTGCGGCGATGGTCTATTCAAAGCAAGGGATAAGAACAATAATGGAGTTCTTATAGGTACGTACGATTTACTGCTGGCACAACATAACGTAACTTTCGGACGGAACGATGACGATACTCGTTCTTTTGACTAGCGTGTGGCATCGCCATTTGTGACGAACGAAACTTCATGACGGGAAATACGGCCAAATTTGGGCTAATCGAATTATATTTATTTATTTATTTAGCATTTATTTTAGCACTGCTGCTGACCCTGCATGTTGCAATATTCTACGAACATAAAAAGTTTGATGCCCGCTGCAAAATCAGTAACGATTTAAGAAGGACCTATTTGTATCAGACAAGGAATATTAAGGATAGCATATAGTTTTTGTCGCACTACTTACGTTAAGGATTACCCATGGTACAAATTTACAACACTGTTATCACTTTTTAAGCAAGTGTGAGTGAGTGTCGCCGCGGCCACACGAGTTCGTTAAGAACTGTGCTAACAGCGCGGTAAAAGGGCCAAACCATTAGCTTTATAGTGACTATACACGACAGTGAAGTAAACGGGTTCTTTTAGTTCAGAGTCCGAATACATTGCGGTGTATCCAGACAACAGAAACATGCAGAGCTTCGAGAGTTGTAATGCACTTCAAATTTTAAAGAAATATTCAAAACTTAACTCGTGATACTCCCTACAAACTGCCCCCCAAAAAGTTATGAAGATTGCTCAACTCCTTCGACCATTTTTTGGGTCGAAAGACTTACAAATATATATATTTACATATTTTTCTGTACATTAGAAGCAACCCATTATTGAGACAAGTTTCGTTACAACGAAGATGACATTTTTCCTAGGTAAGCCCGAATATTTACTTAAATCTTCAACGAAAACATCATCACCTCTCTCACTCTGTTCGCAGGTGATAACAAAACATATGAAAGGGTGAGCAGCTGAGGAAACGCGTTCATGTGACAGTTGAGTTAACCGGCTTTTTTTCTAGGAAAAAAAAAACAACCGTGTTCCCAGGGCAGTCATTTGAAAATTTTCTATCATCTAATCCTCTGAATGTTTGTTGTGATCTTGTGAACAGAACGGTGTCTCTGCCCTAATATTTCCTAAAATGTTAGTCATAAAGTCAGTTGACTTCACTTCAACAAGTGACACACAAATATATCAATAACAGGAAATCGCTTTAATTTTGGAGTGAATCGAAAAATATGCACTTTTCTGTCGTTTAAACAACTCAGTAATGCATTCAGATAAGTTGAAAGAACACAATCAAAAGGCGATCGTGTGAACCGACCTTTACCTCTTGCGTTCAAACTCAACAACAAACTCTGAATTGTCGCAGCAGCGATGAAGCTGAAAGAGAATGGCAGCAGAGCTAGCGAGCAATAACAGCAACACGCAGCGCTGCCGGTACCAGCTGATGGAATAGAATCAACAAACGACTCGGTAGATGTATCTGGAAACGGTATATTCTACAACAAAGCGCGTTACTATTTTGCATTACGCATTGTCGAATTGATCATTCACAGTGTGATCATATATAGCATATTAAAAACAACCCTGTAAACATAACATAAGTAAACTGGCTGAACGTGAAAACAGCTGATTCATTTTCACGGCGTCAGAGTATCAATGGTAAGGTACGACGTACGTCAGTCAACACGAGTGTACGATTGTTTTTTTTTCGCCACAGCAACTTAAAAAGGCCACGAAAATTCGTATGATCTAGTATATACAAATATAAATGTATTTGTGATAAAACATTTAAAAAACTAATAAGAGGTTCAAATTGTTACATTTAGGCCTGTTTGTAATATACACTTCGTTCTTTCGTACAATCCACTAACTAGTAAATTCACCTGATAGCTATATAGCACAGGTAAGAAGCTGTCAGAATCTGTCGAGGTATATAGGTATATTGCATTACAGAAAGAAACATCGGTTTGACATTTTGATTTAGAAGTAACGTACAATCAATACGGAAATGCATTAAGGGATCAATCACTGGAGTAAACCTCAGAACAAGAATCAGAAACAACCCTAGCTATTTTTCACTTACTAACAGTTTTAATGAAAACATAAACAATTCTTCTGAAGAATCTCAGGTTCAGTCACACCAAAACAGCAAATGAGATTCACCGATAACTTGATAACAAATCATGAAAGAAGACACAAACTCGTTCCATAACCGGCCAGCGAATAAGAAGTATGCACACTTCACGGAAAAACAGAAACACTTTCGCCGAAAGTAACTTACCACACATTTTCGGTGATCCAAGAAGTAACGACAGACGACAACTTTCCACCACTCAGCTGAGCAATCCCAACTCTACGCTGCATTCGCCATCGACCCGTTATATAGCGACACATGTGCTGGCCAGAGTTGCCAACTAGCCTTTATTCTGTACTCCCTTATCGGAGCAAACATTTTAGTACCTGCTGAGCGCATTTTTGCGACATGGCTACCAACAACTGATGATTCCATGTCCTCACAGAACTTGAATAAGTATGATCAGTACAGTGAGTTAAAGTTGTATATTAATCTAGAGTACAGTTACACACTACGCATGTAGTAGTAGCCTAGTTTTGATCCACAATATTTGTGCTAACAAAAAGTTGAAGAGTGCATTACTTCTTATTATTATTGAACATTTATTTCTCCACAGGCGTTATCGATGCAAATTATTATTGACGTTAACGTACTGAGCTTACTGTGGTTACAAATTTGAAATGTTGCAATGCCGCGATACACTGTATGATATAATGGATTATTTCCTTGCATGTAATTTCTTATGATTGCTTAAATTTACGTGTCTCATCGGATAGCTTTCTTTGCTTCTCAAAGGATACATTAGAAGTTAACGTTTAATTACGTGATTTACAGTCATTAAAAATATATTGGATTTGCAATAGTCTTTTTGGCTCCACACCAATTAAATCTACCAGACGTTCTAGTTTTCATTTCTATTTATCATATATATATACATGCATATGTATATTTTTCTAAACACAAGAGCGTCATACCACGAAAAGATATATTAAAATATTAGCTGTCACGTCAGTAAGGTTTGCAAGTCAAGAGTTAGCTACTCTTCAAGTTCGGATAGCTTTGGAGTGCAGGCAAACTCGAACGCTGCACACTTCTCTAGCTGCTGTTTAAACGGGCGCAGCTCCCATTCGGACGCTGACCCACCTAGCACCGAACCATGGTTGTAGGTCCGATCGAGTCATCCGACCAAGGTTGTGTCTCAACATTCGCCCACTGTTCTTCTAAAGAATGTCGATCGAATGTTTTTTTTTTAATCTAGAGTCAACATTGTCGATATATGTTCAACCAACGAAGTAGTTGAATATCCTTCCTACATGACAGTGGAATGTTATTTGAACTATTGCTAATGTGCCGATTGAGCATTGAGCACTATTCTTAACATAATTGAGACAATCAACATTGATTTGATTTAACATAAATACGCATACGACATTAACGATAATGAACAAGCTTCTTTGTACAATTTTATGGGCTTCATTGAAGCATGAAAATTATGTTACAAAGATGAGTATTTATCATAGTATATGCATTATTCTTTGATGTATGAGTGTTAAATCATAATTAATTCAGTATGTCGTCGTTTCTAATTAGGATATCTCTCAATGTTGGATCACCGCTGAACGTCGATATATGTATTTACCGTTCCAACAGAAATTTTTACTAATTTCCAGATACTTGTACGAAAATAATGCATAAATTAAACTTACAGCAGGATTTGTTGGGCTTTTTCGTAAGGCGTTCCCAAGAATGACTTAATGATGGCCCAACATTGCTTGGCAAAAAAAAATATAGGTGCATGTATCTGGGCCTATATTGATAAAATATTCGTTCCAGTATCAATTGACAAAAGCTCCAATATTCACCCTACCTTCGAACACTGTGCTGACCAGCCTGACCTCTATCCAAGGTTATTTTGCTACGTGGTGACAGGGGGGTAGTAGGTACGGAGACCCATGGGCTATCGTGTGAACTCACTTTGGTAAAATGTTAACCGCCACATAAATTGGTATTGGTACGCTGATTACTGCTTTAATATATATATATATATATATATATATATTCATAATATCTTTACAAATTCTACGCGATTTTAAGCTAAAACTAGAGAGCGCATTCTTCCGCCAAGCTTTGAATCAACGAAAGATTCAAATTGCTTCTGAAACTATGATTACCTCCGCCAAGGAGGTTATGTTTTCGTCGGGTTTGTTTGTCTGGCTGTCTGTCCGTCTGTGTGCTTGTCTGTCTGTCTTTCATCAAGATAATTCAAAAAATTGTGGACCGATTTTAACGAAATTGACGGTGATTATCAGGAATGTTAAGAGACACGTACAGATGATTAACTTTTGGTGAAGATCCATCGATCCCTTTGTTGGGTTGTTTGTCTGCCTCATTATTCCCAACGGTATAACTCAAAAAGTTATGGATGGACTTTTATTAAATGCACTTGATTTGTTTGGTATATCATGAAGAGTAGATGACCAAAGTTTTGTAACGATCCGTTCCATGGTCTGTTCGTTCGTTTGTCAATGTTTTAAATTTTGTTCTTGTTAGCACAATAACTCAAAAAGTAATGAATGGATCTTTATGAAATTTATAGGAGTTTTTAGTAATATTAAAAGGCATAAATGACCAAATTTCGGTGCAGATTGGTTTGTTCGTTTGTATGTTTAACTCTTGTTTGTCATAATGCTTGTTTGCAGCATAACTTCAAAAGTTATAAACGAATGTTTAAAAACAATTACTGAACCTGTTAACACTATTGAAGGGCTTGAATAATTAAATTTTGATGTTGATACAGTGAAAATCATAGCCTCAGAACCAATTTTAATTTTTCATAACGGTTGCCTTGCTTGGCGGAGGTATGCACTCTCAGAGTGCTGTATTTTTTTGTATCAACACCAAAATCTGATCACTTGTACCTTTTGATAATATTAACAGTGTCCTTAATTTTCTTGTACATTCATTCATAACTTTTTCAGTTATGCTGCTAACAAACATTTTAACAAACATAAGTTAA
Source organism: Parhyale hawaiensis (assembly GCA_001587735.2). NCBI lineage: Eukaryota > Metazoa > Arthropoda > Malacostraca > Amphipoda > Hyalidae > Parhyale > Parhyale hawaiensis. Next base: position 24,497,137 of record LQNS02278160.1, read on the forward strand.
ACACACAAACGGACAAACAGATCATCACCAAAATTTAATCAATTATGTCTTTTAACATGACTAACAGCTCCTGAAAATTTCATAAAAATCCATTCGCAATTTTTGAGTTATTGCGCTAACAAACATTCAAACAAACATTAGTCAAACATACTCGGACCAACCGATCATCACCAACATTTAATAAGTTATGTCTTTCAACATGACTTACAATTCCTGAAAATTTCATAAAGATCCATCAATAGTTTTTTAGTTATTGCGCTGACAAACATAAAAGCAAACACAGCGACAAACAAACGAAAAAACAGACAATTACAAAATTTTGATCATTTACTCTCTGTAATACACCCAACAACTTATGTAAATTTCATGAAAATCCGTCCATTACTTTTCAAGCTATGTCACCAATAAAAAATAGGCAGACAAACAAACAAACGGATGGAAAGATCTTCACTAAAAGTTAATCTTCTGTTCTTCCTAACATTACTAACAATTCCTGTAAATTTCTTAAAAGAAAATCGATCCATAACTTTTTGAGTTATCTTGATGACAGACAGACAAACAAAAAGGCAGACAGACAGACCCGACGAAAACATAACCTCCTTGGCGGAGGTAATAAATCACAACTCACTGCGAAGGTAGTATATTTTAGCAGTAACAACAGCAATCGATGGAGACGATTAATTTGCTGCCGTGTAACGTTTTTCGTTTGTGAATATGTATATATATATACGTCACTGCCAAACTTTATTGAAGAGAAGGGTGCTGTTCCGTATCTTACATGCATAAGATTCTGATATGATATGCTTACCTATAAGGTATATTCCTTGAGTAATGTGACCAAATTAATAATAAAAAAAATCACTTAGTGAACATCTTAGTACAATCTGCATTTTTTTTGACAGCACCCTCCTGCGTCGATACACTTTTGGAGGACGTATTCCCAGGCTGGAAAGGATCATGGAAGGCTTTTTCCGGAATGTCTGTTAGAGTCAATGTAACTAACATATGAGCCTTGATGTTTTCCATCGTGTCTCGATGTTTCTCGTTCAGGCGTACTTTTAAGCGAAGATAAAATAAAACTTGGGGGAGCCAGGTCAGGATTGTGGGAGGCTGGAGATGTAATGGGGTGTGAGAACTGGGCATGAAATTCGTTGACAACGAACGCGCTGCCGCTTGGCGCGCCGAGAGGTTGATGGACATCCACTGCCGTGTTCCTCGGCGATCTCTCTGCCCTCCTTCAACGACTAACTAGGGCCCATAGGCGTATTCAAGAGGAAACCCTGGGGACCTCCGGATCCCACTTGGGCCTCGGCAAGGACCCGTTTAAGAGCATGACCAGTTACGATCAAAATAAACAAAAATTTTAACTCACGGGAGGGGGTGAGTTATGTAAGCTTATATGGCTCATAACTTTTACACGGTGCTCGTTCATGCACACCATACATCAGCATAGGATCCAATTGCAAAAGGTGGAGTTTTCGTGTATGCCATGGGTGTCAAGCGCCTATGACCTTCGGACCATGGGTATTCACCAGGTCCCAGGTGGCTCAGGAGGCCCCTTCAAAATGGAAGGGTCCCACAAAGTGACTCAGGCGGCCCCTTCAAGACGTAAGGGGCCCCGCTTGGTGCCTCAGGCGGCGCCTTTAAGATGCAAAGAGTTTCACCAGGTGACTCAGGAGGAGTCCCTGTAAGGAGCCAAGAGGTTACACGGATAACTCAGGTGGTTCCGGCGGTTGATCCAAGGAGGCCTTTCTAGGAGCGAAACGAGCTCCACTGAAGGCTGAAGGATGCCCATATTCAAGGGGACCCTTTCAAGAGGCCAAGGGACCTCACCTGGTGATTCAGTGGGCTCCTTCAAGAGATTAGGGACTCCACCGAGTGTGTCAAGCGGGCTCCTTCAAGGTGGTGCCACCATTTGACTCAAGGGTCTCTTATAGGGGCCAAGAGAAGGCTCACCGGGCGACTCTAGGGGTCCCTTAAAGAAGCCTAAAAGGACCTCTTGAAGAGGTCAATGGGGCTCAAGCTGATGATTCAAAGCCCCGTCAAAAGGTCCACAAGGTGGCCCATGGGCATTTTTAATGGGAAAAAGAGACCTACCGGATGCAGCTTGGGCTCCTTGAAGAGGCAATGGGGACGACGGGTGCCTCTTCAAGAGGCAAAGAGGGCACCATCAAATAACTTAAGGGGTTCCCTCAAGAGGGTTGAAAGGCCTCATTAGCTGGCTCTGGGGACTCTTTGGAGGGCCACTGAGCCTCACCGAGTCTGTGTGGTTGAGGGGAACATTTAGTAGGGTCCTTGTAGCCGAGTGCATAAAGGGGTCTCTTGAAGAGGCCAAAGGGGCCTAATGATGAATCAGTAGCCTCTTCCAAGTTGCCTCCACCGGTTGGGTGACGCAGGAGCCCCTTCAAGGATCAATAAAGATTCTTCTGGGTGACTCAGGGGGCTCTTTTAAGGTGCCTTGGGTACTCCACTGAGTAATTTAGGAGGCCAATAGAAAAGGATGCATCGGGTACCTGAATGAATCATTTTATGGGACCAAAGAAATTCCAAAAGGTAAGTGTGTCCTCTCAAGGAAGGTATTCATACAATAATTCTATTACAGTACATGTTCAGTACAATAGTGTAAAACAATAAGCAATGAGTCTTACACGCTAGGTTAAGAATTGAATGTACATTTCTACTTCACAACTTACTGTTCGTACAAGAAAAAAAAGAAAGAACATATAATTCTCCCCTGAGGAATTTTTCATCAAATAATTCAATTAAAATACTTGTTGAGGAAACTAGATTGAAACATCAAAATGAGCCTTACAGATTAGGGAGCAAATTTATAGCACTATTCTAGTTCACGACCTACATTCTGTACAACGCTCTATGATAGCAATAGGTTCACAGTTCACACCCAGGTTTATTGTGCATCAACTAATACATCATGTTAATTTCGAGGCTAAAAATAGGGGACATTAGGAAAACATGAAATCATAGATATAATAAAGAAGAAAAGAGAAGTAGAAAAAAATTAACATACAGCTGTAATTGTAAAGGATTTTTAGGGGTGCCAGGCGTAGATAAGGTGGGGAACCATTGTTGTAAAGCAAACGAATAAAAGGAAATCGGTGAAGTCGTCGGCGAATGACGTCACAAAGGACGACAGAACTGATCCCAGAGTATGGGGAAATCAGAGACATAGAGGTTGATAAGGGAAGGCAAGACAACAGAACCCTGAGGAACCCTCGCCTTGAAAGCATGGATTTGAGAACGAAAGCCGTTTTAGAGGCAGCAGGCTGCGCGACCCTTGAGGTAAGCCATGAGCCATCTGACAATACTGTATTATGATGGAGCGTGGTGAGGAGAGGAGGCCTTCAGAGGGAACAGCGTCAAAGGCTTTGCTGAAATCTATCAGCAAAGCCCCCGTGCGGTCATGGGGTTCAGGCTCATTCATACCATTGGATGCTTGGAAGGAAAGGGGAAGCAGAGCAGATATGTTGTGGAATGCATGGGTCGGAAGCCATGTCGGTGAGGAGAAGGTTGGAATGCCTCATTGATGGAAGGCAGCCGAATGCACTCCAGGACTCTGGAAGTAGGGCACAAGGGCGATATTGGGCGGTAGGGGGACTCACTTTTTTGAGGACAAGTGCGGACACACACAGTTGTCCGCACTTACCAAACCCTCGCTCCTTTTAGGTGGATGCGGACAGGCATGATTTCGCTTTCTTTGATCAAACTATCATCTTATGATGTTTAGCAGTTCATCGTTACATGTAAATATGGTATATAAATATATTTTTGCCCCACTTCTCGAATGCGGGCTTCTTTTTCGCATGCGATTACGGACAAACTCAATAACCTTGCACTTTTAGGTGCGAACAACCAACTTAACGTAAGATATAGAGGAATTTAACTGATGTGCAGTACTGGTACCTCAGTATTCACCATGTTTAACTCAAATTACCAGTTTTCTGCGGCATTTTCTTCGAAATAACGACTGCGGACAGTTTAGGAACTGGGCGAAGCTGAGCTTAGAATGGGCAAACAACCCACTTAACGTAAAAAATTGCGGGACTTAACTGATACACAGTACTGTTACCTCGGTATTCAGAATCTCTAACTCAAAATACCAGCTATTCGCGACATTTTCTTCGAAACAACGGCTGTCGACAGTTTGGAAACTGGGCGTAGCTCAGCTTCCAAAATTTGGACAACTCACTTAACGTAAGAAATGGCGAACTTGAGTGATTCGTAGTACTGTTACCTCGGCATTCAACGCATATAACTCAAATTACCAGCTATTCACGACATTTTCTTCGAAATAACGACTACGGACAGTTAAAAAACTAGGCCCAGCTCAGCTTCCAAACAGCGGACAATCCTCTAACTTAAGAAATTGAGGAATTTAACTGAAGAACAGTACTATTACTTCGGTATTTGACTGGTTTAACTCAAATTACCAGCTATCCGCGGCACTTCCTTCGAAATAACGACTGCGACAGCTTGGACACAGGGCGTAGCTAACCTTCCAAAGTGCAGACAACCCGTTTAGCATAAAAAAAATTGTGGAGTTTCCTTAGAGACGCACCCTTTTCAAACTGTCCGCAGTCGTTATTCGTAAAAAGCAATCTGATAGCTGTTAATTTGACTTATATATCTTGAATACCGAGGTAACAGTACTGTACATCACCTAAAAATCCTCAAATTTCTTACGTTCAGTAAATTGTCCGCAGCTTGGAAGCTGAACTACGCCCAGTTTCCAAACATTACGCAGTCGTTATTTCGAAGAAAATGCGGCGGATAGCTTGTAATTTGAGTTATATCTGTAGGAAACGTAGGTAACAGCACTATGCATCAGTAAATTCCTCACGGAAAATTTGAGTGAAAAGACACTGTATCGCTTGAAGATCACTGCCACATAGGTATGATGCCATTTTCGAACACAGGCTGCTGACAAATTTTGGACGATGCTTTGCTGCTAAAAAAAAAAAGCCATGCTATGCGGCAAACGTAACGTTCTTATCGGGCTACATATCGGTAGCATACGACAATTGTGTTGCATACAATTGCAAATTCGAGTGAAAGACGTGCTCTTGAATGAAGATCATTGCCATTTACGATACGATTCCTGAATACTGGCTGTGGACAATTGTTACGGCACCCCTTTTCTGCTATGCGGTAAACCTAATTCGCTTATGAAGCAACATGTAGTTAGCAAAAGTCAATGCATTACCCACACCCCTAAATTTGCGTGATAAGACAAATGTTTTCAGTAGGAACGTTGATCTAAACAGTAGTGTCTCAAAACAGGCAGCAGACAATTTTCTGGCGCTCTTTTTCTGCTATGCGGTAAACCTAATTTACTTTTGGAGCAACATATAGTTAGCAAACATCAATTGCAGTAAACGTACTCGTAAATATTAGTATCGAGACATTTTTCTGCATGAAGAACGCTGCAACATACCATCCATGTCTAAAAAACAGGCTTCGGACAGTTTTCGGGTGACGTTATGCTGCTATATGCCAAACTAATGTGCTTGTTGAGCAGCATATCGGTAGCATATATTAATTGCAGTGCATTAACTAGTAAGCTCGAGGATTAAGACGTCCTCCAGCTTGAAGATCACTGACATATGGGTTGCCATATCCCAGCAGAGGTTGCAGATAACTTTTGGCGATGCTGTACTCCTATGCGGCAAAATCAAAGTACTTGTAAAACCACACATAGGCAGCGAATATCAATTACAGTACATGCACTGGTAAATATGTGTAGTAAGACATTGATCTCCATTAAGAATGCTGCAATATACCAAACAATGTTTTGAAACAGGCTACGGACAGTTTTGGGGTGACGCTATGCTCTTATGTGACAAATATAATGTGTTTGTTGAACAACGCATCGCTGGTAGGAAAAAGTCGCAAGATAAAATGCTGTTTAATTTTGGAGGGTTGTCGTCGTCTCCCGGTGTTAGCCTACCAAATCTGCATCGCATTGAAGGCCGGTATCTGGGCTTCTGTTTCTGATGCCGCTTGTCGATTCTTTTGTTTGTAATTGATGAAGTGATGGATCGTGTAGACGCGGCTTAACTATAACAACGGTTAAAAAACATGTTGCTGAATCTATAGGTAACGACATTGTCATTCGGACATTGAGATTAGAAAACACGGTGAATTGATTGTAGCAAGAGCACTTTAAAAAAATGCAATAGTATCCCAGAAAATATTTTAGAAAAATTTTCCCGCCAGGATTTTGTTAAGGTCTCAACGCTTCCAGCTGCTTCAGCTCCCTGCACGGCTTTTCGGATGCATGTACATTTTTCTACACTTTTGGAATGTTTATTGTTAAAATATTACGCTTGCGTAGCTTTGTCTTGCTACCAAACGTAAATTATGCGTTTTCTCTTCATCTGGAATCTAAATTAATAGCAATAAGAATTTCATTTGTGGGAAAAGTTGTATACAACGTCCATCCTTGACATAAATTCCCACTAAAATTCCCACAAACCGTAGTGCAGCGGGTGGGATGCTAACAGTTTGTGGAAGGCGGAAGTTGTGATTGAAAATTTGAGGTTGCATTTAAATTTAGTGGACGTAGATGCAATTTGTGTATGGTTTAATGCTGCCGTATTATCATTTAAACTCATTTTTGAGCTTTCTTATTCGATTTGACTATTTAACTCGAAGGTGATGTTCGAAAGCTATTCTAGAATGGATAGCTAGTCTGCCCATGTGCTGATAGGGGTTATCGTGGTGAGCCTTGCATTAAACAGGGCCTGCAAGAACATAATTTTTCTGTGTGCATTATCTATTTCACAGTAGGGTTTGGGTTGAGACGTCTTCATCGCTTGGATGGCAAAATGCCGCCAAAAAAGAAAGACAGCCATAATTCTGAAAAATCGTTGATGGATGTACAAGCTGATCATGAATTGTTTCTCCAAGCCTTTGAAAGTAAGTTTTTTAATGTTGTTAGTCTCTGTGTGATCAGAAGTGTGTNCTTGGATGGCAAAATGCCGCCAAAAAAGAAAGACAGCCATAATTCTGAAAAATCGTTGATGGATGTACAAGCTGATCATGAATTGTTTCTCCAAGCCTTTGAAAGTAAGTTTTTTAATGTTGTTAGTCTCTGTGTGATCAGAAGTGTGTGTGCATGAGACGATTCTGTCCATTTTTGTAGGGGAAAGAGCCTAAATGCCGTGACTTTGAGCCAGAGCGTCCATTGACAAACCCACACTAATGTGAATTGCCGGTACTGAAACAATTTTGTTTAACTAGACTTACCAGTAAAACTGTTTAACTACTAGGCCCTATGGTATTGAAAAGGATCAAACACTCCAGGTGCAGAGAAAAAAAATCAGTTCCTCATAATATAAGATAGGGTAATGTCTCAATTACCGAATGCCTTTCTCTTACCGAATGCAATAAGATTCCTACCTTTATTCGGTAATAGATGGGCATTCGGTAATTGAAACATTACCCTACCTAGTTATTGAGAAAAAGAGCTGATGAAGCAGTGATGGCGTTACTTCCCTGAGAGCTGAGGTAATGGTTTAAGTTGGAAGTTTATTGTCATTAGGTAGGGTAATGTCTCAATTACCGAATGCCTTTCTATTACCGAACGCAATAAGATTCCTACCTATATTCGGTAATAGATGGGCATTCGATAATTGAGACATTACCCTACATATGTTTGAGGAGAGCAGTATGGAATTCCACACTGATTTTAACTGCATCTGCAGTATTAGACAAATTCAAGCCGGTGAAATCACACAGAGTGGCAGAGAATTCGGTATTATTTTACTTTCACTTACACATGATTTTCATGACTTTTCTTG
>LQNS02278160.1:24516582-24527943 GCA_001587735.2 Parhyale hawaiensis
TTTTATTAATAAGTCAATAATAAATGAAACTTCGCCCTCTAACGGTAAAAACTTTATTGCTCGCGTGTGTATTGATAATGAAGAGGAACTGTTGTAAAACACAATATAAAACCACGCTTCTATCACCAATACACCACAGTGACAGCAGTACATTAAAACCTACTATTGTGCTGTAGCTATGGCTCGCATTCCATTCGAGAGATTAATGAAGGGCTGTCAGCCTAATCAGATATGGGATGTAGGATGGTTGAGGTAGTTAATTACATACAATAGGTAAAATAATCGAGTTAGATATGTGGGATCATTAAGAAACGCATATGTTCATGCGTGGGTAAAAAGGGGCAAAATTATTTGTAACAACCTTGCTATAAAAACTTTGCTACATTAAAGACTAATTACAATGGAAAGTCNCATTAATCACTCGTGACACCAACCGCGAGGGTAACCGAGGGAAGGGCGGGGGTAGGGGGAGCGCGCGAGGGTAGCGCCGGGCGGGCGAGGGTAGCGCGGGGCGCGCGAGGGGAACCTACCCTCAAGAACGGGGATCTCGCGGCTTTACCCACTACTGGCTATGACCACGTTAGTGTTTCCTTTTATGGTGAGCGCTAGAACCAACGGTTCTGCTGAACTTTGAGCGATTGCAGTACCTATGTAACTAGCTACATTTGAAGAACATTAGCCTCGCCCCCCAATATCAAATTGTCATTCAAGACGTGTTGATGTCCACAAGCATTCCCACTGTCGCAGCCGCTATCTCGCCTTTTATATCAATAACACTTTCCCAGAACTGCGAGACAGGCTGGTGCTCTTCTCAAGCACCGGCCGGGTCTTATTTGCAATTTTTCGAGTTTCGTCATGTCAGTCTTGGAACACGATAGTTTTCCCTTTGAGTAAGGGTCACGTGTTACTGGTAGCAGTAGATAAGTGGCTTTATTTTAGTATCAACCAACGAAAGAAGTGTCACAAATACAGTCATTGTACTTTAGTTGAGAGGAGTTTTATTCGTCATGTCAGTGGCAGAACACGCTAGTTTTCCCACTGAGTATGGGGCGTGTGCTGTTGATATCAAAGCTGAGTGGACATTATTTACTAATAATTGCAGCAATAATTCCATCATTTTGTTAGTAGAAGCTGCTTGCAATACCGTACGTGTGCTGCTGTTGTTGTCAATCAGAACCTGGCTATAACTACTAGGCTATGGACACATACAAAAACAGCTCGACACACGTACATGCCTTGCCTCAAGAACAAACGTTAGTATAATGTGAGGTATAGTTCTGCCTTGGAACAGACATGTCTCATCTTGAAAAAACGAGCGTTAGTAACGTGAAACGGGTCACTTTAGCAACGCCTATTATTATTATGCTAATCATTTCCTGCTTACAATAAATAATAAGACACTTTAAAGCACAGTAACGTACTTTATTTTTCATTCACTCACACACGTAGCATTCACGCAGTAACCTTTGGAACATTTTCCTTATTATCCTGTTTTTTTTACTGGAGCATGACTTGAATTAAGGTCTATTTTTTTTTATTTTTGCTCATTTGTACCGTAGTTTTATTCTCATACCTGGACATAAATGTACAGTAGTTAATAAAACCAGAGTGCCGTAACCCTTACGTGTTCATATAACAACTTCTTTACACTGGCCTTTCGCTCATGAACTCGGGAATAACTGATGTAATGTTGTTAATGTCGGATAATAATCTACTGGAAGGTTAAGTTTGCAAAGGCCAAGCAAAACGTCTGTCTTTCATTAAAATTATCTTGTTTGAAACACAGTTTATTTAGTACATTGGGTCTTATATATTTACTTATAAGGTTAAATACGTATGCGCATACTGCTGTTAATTTTAGGTAAATAATTACCGCGAAGTTAAATAGTAATATGCGATACCTTATGATATAGATGGCGCGTAGCTAATAGTGTTATTCCTATAGGAAAAAGTTAATATTAAGTCAGGCATTATTCGCTTGGCGAGAACGTTAAATATTGCATCCGCCTGATATCAGTTTCAGTAGCTATTATAAGGTAAACGCGGTGTTCTTATAGTGTTAAACGGAAGACTGACGGACTAACATAGTTTCGCTGTTTTTGCTTTACATGAAGACTTGACTAAGTCATTGGGCCGTTAATACTTAAATGCTTCTTTCTAAAGGAATTAAGTTCTTTTTTTCTCTAGTTTTCATTTTCTAGCTTTGTGCGTATTGTGGTGCTCGTTACATATGCGTTCGGACATGCAACATTTTATAAAAATCTCAACATATATTTATAGTTAAAAGTACGCTACCTATACATCCTTGCTCAAGTAAGACAGGAAGTATTTCACCGGCCTTGAAAGGTCATGAAACGCTATCGAAGCACAAGGGCGGAGGAACCCCATACATATAAAACCATCGGCTCGTATATTCGCCGGTCTCATAAACAGATTTTTTACCATAGTTGCGACTATAGCCTAAAGCTCATGCCGGTCCTAAACCATAAAAGTGCTTGTGGGCTCGCAAAGTGTCGGCGGAAGTTACAAAGTACAAATGATCATGATGGGGAAGCACGATCAGTAGTTGTTGTTGTGTAGACACTGAGCATTTTATTTTTATCCTACAAATTTAACCACCCCAGACACAATAACAGTACATAATTTAGGAGTAACTACTAAGCATCACTTGTCTACCTATATTTTGTCTCCAATTCTAAGTATCTATAGGGTATGTTTTAGCTTCTCACCACTTGTAACTCACTCTTAGAAGTGATGTATATAACTTGAAATTGCAGAAGGAACTTTCAATCGTTCCTTCATCACTCTGCACTAGGTATAGCCTGGACAACTTCATCTACAACTTTTAAAAGACAATGACTGGCAATAAACATAAGTAATAGTGCTCTGTGTAAAGTCATAGTATAGTGTTTTTTCAGTATGTCTAGATGTCTGTTGATACATTTTCATTGCATCTTATACAACAGTATCACTCTGTTAATTATTTTCTTTCATGTAATCTTCTCAGTTTAGTAATTTCAATTATTAATTCAGTGACAGTGTGTTGACACTGACGAGCTATATCTATTGCTCGGAATTTCTCTCCTGACTCGACACGTTTGCATCTTTTGACAAGCTGCTGATTCACGATGTTTTTGTTGCTTTCATATTTCATTTAACTTATCTCTTATCTTTCCACGACTTTCTTACCTTTAACTGCGCAGCTGCTTATATCTGTTTAATCTCTTCTCGGTCGGCTATCTCTAGGTTGTGTCGTGGTGCTGTATTATAATCAATATCTGCACAGACGCTAGCTTCTACCCAAATATGATTCGCCGCGATATTGTCCTGTCATATCATGTAATCGTACGCTCATCTTATGAGCGTATGTTCGGCTCGCACGTCATCCGAACACACAGTGAATGTCAGTATAGCTAACATACTTGAGTTGAAAAACGTGCAAGCTGAACGTTCAGTCATATATATGGTGAGCGTACGATTACGTAGGGCGGCCCGGCATAACTACTGGCTTTGTCCTGTGCATATGACTACGCCAGGTTGTGATGGTGTGGCATTGACTGGTTGCGTCAAGTTAAATTAAACTAAACTCAATATCAGTCAGAAATGTATAGGTATTTGTCCGATGTGCGACGCCGCTTACTATTTACTCGTCCGCAGCCCATAAATGGCGATGAAATTGTGATTGGAATAGGCTCGCTAGTCGTGCAACTGCGAACAGGAGTGTTGGTTTCACCACTTAGATCACGTTATCGGTTTGAAAAACAACCCTATTGTACGCTCGAGCAGGCTGAAACTCCATTTTGCCGCACAGGATAGAGTTTTCGAATTCAGGAGTAATCGATTTAGGATTAACGACTGAAAATCGATCCAACGGATTCAAACCAAAGCAGCAGTGGGAGTTTCAGTTTAAGTCAATGCATAAGTTTCCGGGAAAATTCAACGATAAATAATAAATGCCATTATGAAACGTTCCCAGCTTGACGCGCTAGGAAGTGTCAGTTTTTTTTACGTCACCTGTCACCAGAAAGATAAGCTAAATCCTCAGGATTATATTTAGCCTTCGGAGTGATAGGCAAAGGGATTTATATCCCATAAATCGTGAGTAACTGGCACGTCTTAAGATATCGTTTGCTTATCTTCGTCATGCATTATCTCTAGATAAGCGCCTTGAAATTTTTCAAATAGTTTGCTTAACGAATCTTGCCTAAAATTGTTTCATAACTTAGGTTGACGCAATTTTTGCCCCTGAAAAAAAAAAAGTTCCGCTATGGTATATGAAATACATATATACAGTATGTATCAAAGTATGTGTTCGGGCATGCAGGTTAGAAAAGGTTAGGTTATAGTCTGACCATTTTATCAAGGCAGTTCGATCGTGGTGAAATTACTCTATAGCGTTGCCAGTTCTTTGGATATTTCTGAGATTTTGTTGGGCCCTTATCTTAGCCCCGCCCACTACCTGTGTGTAGAGAAATCTCAGAAATACCCATAGAATTGGCACCGCAATAGAGATATTTGTCCACGACTGAACTGCCTTGATGAATGGTAAGACTATAGTTAATAATAAGCTAGGACAGGTTCCAGTCAGCTAAATTGGGTGCATAACTTAACTTATAGCCTATAGGCAAGTATAATATACCTGAATCTCAGGTAAACCACATATAGTGGCCGGCACTAAAAATTTAATTTCTGTGTATGTATATATATATATATGCATGTGCTTGAGGAGCCAGTTGCTTCTGGCTCGCTGCGATGCGGCGAGTGTGTGTCCTTAGTATAGTATCCGTCGACTTGCATTAATTTTAATGTCGTCTCCATTACGTATTATTTTATCGCATGTTAGGACTGGATCCATTTTTTTAGAGGGACGTTCGGTGGTAAAATTTATAAAACCACCAGGATATATGTTGCCAGCAGATCAAGGTGACTCATTGATGCCCACATAGGGCGGCACAGGTGTACTCATTTGCATGTGTGTCTATACCCCGAATTGATGTGCATCTGTAGTGTGTGTTGTGTGCTTCACGCATGCAACCAGGCTTGAGGAGCCAGATGGTTCAAATTCGACTCCTTTGACTTCAGAAAATCCGATTCTATACGGCATTGCTAAAGAATTAGGCGTATTTTTACCCATTCCCTCCCAATCCTGCAGCAAACGAATGTCCACGTCTGACTTGTGACCCTCAAAATGTCTGACACCCCCTGCGTATACGACTCCCCAGACCTGCATGCCATTTCTTGTTTTCTTCTCGTTAGTGGGTGAAGTATACAAGCTTGTGTAAGTGATTGTTTCATGTGCAGATGTGCCACGTTTAAACGTGAGCACAATAGTCGCACACTATAGCTGGCACCTGTGGAAATTCCACACTAGAAAAGCACTATGCTCCATTGAGGTCTCGGATCCGTATCATCTTAATTTTATCCTATATATAATACTGAAAGAACCGATGTAAACTCAACAGAATAAAAGCATTGTTAGTCGCTTATAATGCCCCCAACCCGTATCACGCATACGCTGCACAAAAATAACAGCATGAAAATATGTTTTAAGCCAAAACGCCAGTCTTTTGCCTATGACCCGAGAGCAGTTCTAGCTAGAAGGAAGGCAAACTTTGACCTCTCCCGATGTGGTATCCAACATACCGTCTTTTTCGTAATTTTACCGTATCTAATTGTGAAAGCGTAACGGTCGTACTAACTAACTAAGGAAGGTACGTAGGGAGGAAATAGCACATCAGTACTATATGATAATTCACGTCGTGTTTTTATTTATTTCCTTATTTATAACTTTATTTATATCTTTCCTGTTACGCTCTATGGGAATAAGATAGGAGAAAATTCAGATTTCAAAAGGCGAAAAAAAAGTTGGGTACCTTGCAGTCGTATTCTTAGGCGAAAAAAATAGTTGGTAACTTGCAATCTTTTTCTTCAGTATTAGATAGGGGCGAAATAGAACTCAGTCTGCTTGCCCTTCTGGCAAAAAGAAAAGTTGAGTACCTTGGAATCTCTTCCTTCAGTATTAGATATAGGAAAATGAGGAAGCCCAAAAGACGGTGGGGGTTTTGGTGAAGTGTTAATTTTTTGCCGTCATTTATAATGACGGCACGGGCCACTAGTTATTTTTATAATGTTAGCAAAATGTTGCAATTGAACAAAGTATCAAATTAGACAAGTAACGTATGTGGCCTGAACCTCTTTGATGTTCATGCCCGTGGTAGGTATTGAGTTTGCTAAGAAAGATGCATTGCACTTATAGTTTGCCGTAATATTTAGTTACTAAACAAAAGAGGTTAGCATGACTACTGTAATGTTCTGCTCCGGCAAAGTAATCCACACTGTCTTCCTTTCCGTCTAGTGAACGATTGGCGCGAACAGGAACTTCTTGTAGGCTGTCGAGCCTCGCCATGCATCTGTCTCGAATTGCTGGAAACATTTAGCATCTAGGATCCAGGGTGCCTGTTTATATACTCACAATTTCTAAGGGGAGTTGAGAATATGTGCTCTATTGAGCGTGCAAATTATCGTCAGCAATGAAAACGTTTAGCTTCAGAAGGAATAAACAGTACGGAAGATGAACGATGAACTGGACAGCTGATTATACGAAGAAATGCGGCGCGGGGAAAATAAATTGCGACGATGCGCACCTTCCGCATCATCAGGATGGCTTCCCATCTCTTAAGTAAAAGAAAAGATACAAAAATAAAGTTACTACATTTTTTTTTAGAACAGAGCCATTCAGAAGAGCGAAGCATATTTTTGTCTCGAAAAGTGCAAACATTCTACCTTCGTTTCGTAAGCCATCATTGTTTCTTTTTTCATAATTAGTTACCATGCAGGCAAGCGAAGAAAACGTCAATTTAATCAATTAAACAATATTTTTCTGCAATGATTTCATGAATATGCAGACTGGAAGTGTGTGTGTTTTTATATTATGCGCTTTTGTAACTGGAGGAGGTGGCGTGTCGTCCGAGGAGCTATGGAGTGTCACCGTCGCAGCGCCCTCCGCAGCTATAGGATACAGCGCGCGGAAGCAGGGGCCGCCCTTCAGACGGCTCGGTACGGCCCCTGCAAATGCCAAGGGTGACGGGCTGCTGCCCGTTACGACAGGCAGGACATGGCGTGCTGGCGCCCCATGTATGTACGTACCTACGTACGCGCAAGCAGGAAGCAGCGGCCATACTTGATATTTTTTTATTTGCAGTTTATTGCACGCGTGTCTCTGTATCAACTTCCATGCTTTGCATCCCTTCGGCGGATGTGATGGAAACTCACAGACTCGGGCGCTGTCTGGCTGGCCTCTGCCACAAGGAAACATTGAAAGGTTCCTGTCGCTGAATGAAAGAAAATGCAGAAAAGTCAAGCGATGAGTATTTTATTCAACATATGTAAAAGCCGCTTGCACTCTTTCGGGGAATTGGCTCGCGCCTCAAGTGCTCGTGCGCTATACTCAATTCTGTACGAGTCCTTCACCTCAGTGTTACCAACACCGGTCTGCAGTGTCCTGCCGGGAGAATAAGTAATGGGGTACCTGCGAGATCCTCCTTATCAGATGCCTGTGTAGTGAGTGGATGCTCTTGAAAGCAGTCGTTGGTAAAGGCAAGGTAGAGATAAACAATCGTCGTAGTACAATCTTCATGGCCGTGCTGTCATGTACCAAGTCTTCTGGCGGTGTGGAACTGAACGTTGCGCAGCTTCGTCGCTAAGGACGACGTCACGAGGATGCCAGTGGCGCGGTGTGGAGTGATAGCGTAGCAGCTGTAGCGGGGCAAAACCATGAAGCTCATGCGAAGTCAGATGCGAGCAGCCAGAGACGAGGAATAGCAAGCACAAGCCGATGAAGTACAGAGCTCGAGCCGTAAAGCAGCTTGAGTACTGCAGCAAGTCGGGATGCCGCAGACTAGGAGGCAGCGAGCGGAGCAGCAAGTCGGGAGGCCCCATAGGGCCCCCGGAGACAAGTGTTGCTGACCGGACCTCTTCGGTGCTGTAGTAGTAGGGCTGCAGACTTCAAGTTCAGGTAGTAGAGCTGTTTTAGCTTAGGAGTCAAGCTAAAGTTGAGACTTGAGAACTCTAAAACCACCCCCAAAATCTGGCCATGATATGCTGAACAGAGCGCAAGCAACTTCCAGGAGTGCGAAGTCACCGGCCAAAGCCCGCGCTCAAGTAGTCTTTCGTTGACCGCGCACCAGAGATTTCGGGTATCGTCTCAAGAACGGGAGATGATAAGCAGTGCCGAGCGTTGGATGAGGTTTCAGCTGTTGTGATGCTCAACTGTAGCGAACTGATGATGGAAAGTTCACTACAAACCGTTACGATGCCGTACGGGCCAGTATTCCCGTTCGTTTTTTCTATCGTGTGTGGATGTTTGGAATGGTCTTGATGGCTCTGTCTTTGCTGGTGCTGGTATTGGCAGCTTTAAAAGATCTGTACACAGAGCTATTCTGTGATTTCGGATCTTCCTTTTTTTTATTCTTTTGTTTTCTCCACCCGCTGGGCTGGTTGCGTGGGGGTTTGTTAACCTCATGGAGTTTCTCCGTTCCTGCGTCGCCAGTCTGGTGTGATTTAATAATAATAATAATATNTGATGTTGGCAATACCCTTAAAGTCTGATCGCTGAGCATCAAACGATTATTATTGGCCATGGATCTTTGTAGATTCATGCAGGCAAAGCTTTTAGCGTAGCTCTTATCGCAGGACGTCAACAGTATTGACGTTTTTTTATGCTACTGACGCATGATGCATTTAATCGTGTTCGGCGGTGAATAGTAACGCAGACGATACCTTTATTTCTCGATCGTAAAACATCGGACGTTGATTCACATATTAGATCAGTATACGTCTTTGAGAAACTGGTGGCTTTTAAGCTGGGTTGGTTTGCTGAGGTTGTTGGACTGCTGCCTGCTGGTCAGTTTGCTTAAAGAGCTAGTTTGAATTGTTGTGACGCGTTGTTGTCTATCTCGTACCATTTACAGTCAGTGCTAGACTGCCGTTGTGGCGCGCGCCTTGTACAGTTGAACTTCGGTGCGGCGTTTGGTAGGTTATACCCTAGTAGTCTACTGTACAAGTTGGAATCGTTTGGCATAGGTAGTAAGGTTCTGTCAATCATTCGTGATTTTGTGTCTGAGCGAACACAGAGTCTGTCTGTTGACGGTTTTTTGGGTGCCTCAGTCGCTGTTGTGCCTGGCTTTCTTCAGGGAAGCGTACTTGGCACGCTGCAGTTTGTTCTGAACACTAGTGACGTGCTCCCTTAGCTGTTAATGAAATAGATAGGCTAAAAATCGGCCAAGTTGTAGACTTTCTAATCAAGTAGCGTTTTCATGGAGATCGATGGCCAGGTTGCAGAAAACGGCACAAGTGAAATCTTTATCCCTTTATCTGAATGCATTTCTTGCTTGAAACGGTTCTTGGCATCGAAACAATTAGAATATTTGCAGCTTCTCTTAGCGCTGCCATGGTTATCTGATTTGATAACTTTCTAAGTAGATCAAAACATACGTTTGCTCTCAGTTCACGACGTATAAATTCAGTAGATGATCAACGAAGCCCACACGAAGCGATGATTTTTTACTGATGAGTAGACACAATTATTTCTTTTAGCTTGCTGTCTTTCATTGACGGAGCAGTTTTCGCTTTAAGAGAAAAACTTAGATGTGCAGAAGGCTAATCATTCGGTATCTAGGATACACCGCGGGGAATTTAATTAAAAAATTCAATAATGTTTTGTGTTTGGTAATTGAATATTTTTTCCGCATGTCACGTAAGGTAGGGGACGATTTTGCTGCTCACATGAATTAAAAAAGAAAACACGTATCTTTTATGACAATGTGAGTCTGCTGCCGCGTATCCTTCAGAAAAACGATCAACAAATGCATGCTAAATAAAGAGGGGTCTTTGGTACTTCCTCGCTGCCGTTTTTCACGGCGCGTTTACTCTAGTATAAATATATAAATTTATTAAGATATAAATAAATACACGATGGTGTTTATTACGCTGTTTGATACTTCACGTACGTGAGTATTTTTGTCAAATCCAGTTTTGAAAAATTTTGTATCATACATACGTAAATGCTGCCACACTTTTGTAGATATTTCCAGCTTTGATGATAATTATGATTTTGAAGCATCGTACTAATTTGGTCCGCATATAGGCGTTAATTAGTGAAATCTTGACCGAGATGTAAAGAGACAATCACCGGTCTCATAATTAATATTTGCAGTTTTCCTTCTACTACTACGCACAAGAGTCTCCAGGTCTACTGCTGCGTCAGTTCGTCGTCCCATTAGGAGGCTCTGAAGTTCGATATGTGCCGACATAGACGAACCTGACGTCCTTGTAACTCGCAATGGCTACTATGGCGTTTGTACAGGCTGGAAATCTTCACGTTTTGACTTGGCGCTTCTTGACGTCGCCTCTTTATATACCGAGTTAGAAATTGCGCCGCATCATCACGTAGTGAATTACCTTAATCAGTTTCTTTAGTGTTCTGTTTAGGTCTGGAATGGGGTTCTCGTAGGGAGGAAGATCTAAGTATTTTTCGCAAGCCGCGTTTGAAGTCAGTCAAGTCGACTCAAGTGGTTCAATATGTACTGCCATGTTCGTTCCTTGTACCATTAAATTTTCGATTATCTATCTGGGCAGTGATTTGGGTACCACTCGGTAACCATATTCGATGACCAGTGATTTGGGTACCACTCGGTAACCATATTCGATAACAAGTGATTTGGGTACTACTCGGTAACCATATTCGATGACCAGTGATTTGGGTACCACTCGGTAACCATATTCGATTACCAGTGATTTGGGTACCTCTAGGTAACCATATTCGATGACGCCAGGGAAGTACAGGTTAGATCTTGCTGAAGGTAAAATAGCCGGTCCAATCTAGAGCTCGGAAAATTGAAAATTGGCAACTATTTCTTTCGATTGCCGACGAAAAGAAATTTTACTTTACTGCATCGAAAATATTGGGGGGGGGGCCCAGCCAGCCAGCCAGCATAGCTGCCTCCCCCCTCCCGGCTGCCGATTTTTGGACGTGTGTGTTTATGTAAGGTACCACATCCCGTCAGTACCTATTTAAAATTCCACGCCAGATTTTTTCTAATTTTTGTCTGCTTTTAAACTGCATCATAGGTAACACGAAAACTTTTAAGGCTGTCACGGGGTTAAAAGCTAATCGTACCATTGTATTTTCCCTTAATAAAAAAATTGAGAATTTCCCTTTGAAGATAACCTCCACCTTCACAATTAAAAACCGATATCGCCAGAAAGAGTCCATCATTACCAAACTAGGGCTGAACTACTTTTTCCTTTCAATATGCAGTGCATTGCAGTGTCGCGTTCTCAACTTCTTAGAAACGTAAGATG
>LQNS02278160.1:24621765-24634041 GCA_001587735.2 Parhyale hawaiensis
GAAAAAATTACCAGAAGCTAGTCCAATATGTGTACTACGATGTCAAACACTGATATCGCGACTTTAGTGCAAGCAAACCCCTCAAAAAAATTATTTCCCGAGAGTGGTAGTTTTCATAATACCGAAAAAATTGGCACATTTTTATGCAATTTTCCCATTTAAAAATTCCTAAACTTTGAGTTTGGGGAATTAAAATTTACGACTTGCAGGACATATTGAGCATTTTTTTGGCTACAGTTTGAGCCCTAGCTGATCTTCCTAGCATCAATAGTTTGTCTTGCAGCAGTTTTTTAATGGAGGGGTGTAAAAGTGATCGGAGACTAAGCCAGTGATCGGAGACTAACGCCTCTACCCTATTTAGCAAAATGGTGGTGAACAATCAATATTTGGTAAACAGTCCCTTGCTCTCCTCAATGTTGGTTGGATTTTTTCTTGCCATAACTTTACTCCTAGGGTCTTTTATAGATTTTTATAGCTATGATTCAAGTCAAGACTTTGCAGTGGTCAATCTGTAACTTCAAAGTCTCCTGGTCAAGGTAACTCATCGCACTCTATGAATTATGGCAGGGTGCATTATCCAGTTTATCCTGGATGAAAATAGCCATATTCACACCTGCATTTGACAACTCGTCACCACAAATCTTTAGAATGTTTTTATACACCAGAGCATTCACACGGGTTTAAGCAAACGGGAGGTGCTGTCCCTTGACTTGAAAAAATACCAAACACCATCACACTCCCGCCCCAAATTTTGCAGTCTTTTTTTTGTGCACTTTGCACTTAATCTTTCACCTGCATAACTCTTGGAAAAATTCTTACCATCACTTCCAAAAGATTGAATATGCTCTCATCTCTGAAAAACACTTGGGCCCAATTTTCATATGGCCAGATGACATGCTTGTTTGCATACTCTAATATCTTCATCTTGCTCTTGAAACTTACAAGTGGTCTCTTCAGTGGGCTTTTTGCAAATAGCCTACTGCTTGTAGTTGTCTGGAGACAGTCTGTCGTGACACATTCACACATGTTGTGTCATTTACTACCCTGCCTATTTTTGCTGAAGACTTGAAGTGGTCCCTTAATGCCTTACGCTGCATAAGCCTGTCCTCTCTAGCTGAAGTTTTGCGGGGTCTGTCGGTTTTTTAGGACAAACAGTGCATCTAGTTTCTCTATAAGACATTGTAATTCTATCCCCAACACTTTAAGAATGGTTGACTGAACTTGACTCTGTCTTAAATCTTTTGAATACAGTGGAACCCCGTTTTCCCGAAACCCGGTTTCCCGGACTTCTCGTTTTCCCGGACTTTTTTCACTTTTCCGGGGTATTCCCGGAACGTTCCGGGAAACTGTAACCAAGCCGGAATACCGGAAAACTTCGGCATTTCCCGGAAAAGTCCGGCAGAAGTTCCGGACCTTCAGAAGAATTCCCGAAAGTGACGCTGTGCAGATACTAAAATTCGCCGATTGCGCAGCGTCTCTTCCNTGTCCAGTTCCTCTAGAATTTTTACATCTTGATGAAATGCTAACTCTTCCAGAGAGGTAATCCATTTATTGGTCTAGAAGCTGGGCTTACTAGCTACATAAACTGCTTTTTAACACAAAAGTGGTATTATGGCAGGGTGCATTATCCAGTTTATCCTGGATGAAAATAGCCAAATTCACACGTGCATTTGACAACTCGTCCCCACAAATCTTTAGAATGTTTTTATACACCAGAGCATTCACACGGGTTTGTAAGCGAACGGGAGGTGCTGTCCCTTGACTTGAAGAAATACCAAACACCATCACACTCCAGCCCCAAATTTTGCAGTCTTTTTTTGTGCACTTTGCACTTAATCTTTCACCTGCATGACTCTTGGAAAAAAAAATTCTTACCATCACTTCCAAAAGATTGAATACGGTATGCTCTCATCTCTGAAAAACACTTGGGCCCAATTTTCATATGGTCAGATGACATGCTTGTTTGCATACTCTAATATCTTCATCTTGTTCTTGAAACTTACAAGTGGTCTCTTCAGTGGGCTTTTTGCAAATAGCCTACTGCTTGTAGTTGTCTGGAGACAGTCTGTCGTGACACATTTACACATGTTGTGTCATTTACTACCCTGCCTATTTTTGCTGAAGACTTGAAGTGGTCCCTTAATGCTTTATGCTGCTTGAGCCTGTCCTCTCTAGCTGAAGTTTTGCGGGGTCTGTCGGTTTTTTAGGACTAACAGTGCATCCAGTTTCTCTATAAGACATTATAATTCTATCCCCAACACTTTTAGAATGGTTGACTGAACTTGACTCTGTCTTAATTCTTTCGAATAGTGCATTTTTCCTTGTGCAACTTAATAAC
This sequence comes from Parhyale hawaiensis, assembly GCA_001587735.2. Classification (NCBI taxonomy): domain Eukaryota; kingdom Metazoa; phylum Arthropoda; class Malacostraca; order Amphipoda; family Hyalidae; genus Parhyale; species Parhyale hawaiensis. The sequence continues at coordinate 24,624,104 of LQNS02278160.1, forward strand.
ATGTCTTGAGGCGTCATCAACTCTCTGACATGGTGCCAAGAATCCCACTGCTGCAATATTGACTAATATCCAGCAAAAAAAAAAGCTTTACTTCACTGAAAATGAAGGAGTTTGGATTTAGTGTGCAATTTACCTATTGTTTTTCTTTGTATTTGTCCCTTAGTTTTGGACGTTCCAAATTTCAAAATTAAAAGTTTTTCACTCATAAATTTCTTATCTTTTTCACCTGATTCAAATTTTGTCACATTAATAAACATCTCAACGACTGTTAATTATCAAAAGATGAGGCAGCTATAGGTGATGAATTGAAGCAAACTTACAAACTTTCGAAAATTTGTTCCTTAGTTATGGACGGTTCTGTATATAGGCTATAGCTACACCATAGCTGTTATTTTTCAAGTATTTTTGGATTACTCTATAGCTAGCTACTGTATTCTAGTTTTCATGTGATTACCATATCTATATTTAAGTAGGCATGCCTCTTTGAGCTTCTAATAATTGTTAATACGGTATTCCTAACGGTAAAGAATCGTGGATAATACGGTAGCTACCTACCTACCTACCAAATGGAAGATATGAGAGTTGCCCCATCTTTTGTTTCTGTTCACAGATGGAAAAAAATGAGCTTCAGGCTAATCATCCCGGCAGTTTTTTAAACCTCTCTTTCATAGGGTTTTTTGACAAGAAAGGTAAGATAAGTTGTAGCATTGTATTATTTTTTTTTTCATTGTAATTTGTGAAGGATCTAGCTAGCTACACTATTTAGCCCTTGAAAAGTTCTATAGATATTGAAAGATTTGTGATATTTTTCCAGTCTTCTTATTACAGGTGGCTACCATACTGATTTGGTTATGAATGATGAACTGCTATGTAGGTAGTTCAAGTTTAGGCCTAATGATAGAAGAGTCGAGCTACGAAGCATGGCTTATTTAATTTATGCTGAGGCGCATATTCCCCTCCTGTTCGACGCTATTTGAAACAAAATATTTCTTTTCAAATAAGCAGTCAAAAATCGTTTGGAACAGTAGCTTGGGTGATGGTTTACGCCATGAGGCGTTCTGGTTAGACCACTAGCTTTGATTCGTGAACCCTGCTGCAAAAAAGGTTGACAAGGAAATTGAAGGAATGTTTGTTTGCACCGGTTCATAGTTGACACTCCTGGGCAGTATCCTGTACTGGTTTAAACTGCCGTTAATTTTACAGAAACTCAGGAAGAAAAAAAGTCGTTACCGCATGTCTTAGGCAGGACCAGGACATGCTACGTGATAGGAATCAGCTTGGAATTTCTTCTAAGTCCAGCTTGCCCAAGCTGAGTGTGAAGAAAATAGCGACTAGATTTAATTCTATAGCTACTTTTATTTGATGCAGATTTGAATATAAAGAAGTGAATGCTAAGGCAAATTCAAACACATGGTCTTTAGTATACTGTTTTGATAAAGAATTTACCCCAAGCGGTTCTCTTAAATGGGATACTTACCTACTTCACAAATTGTTCATGAACTATTGTGAGATTTCACTAATGCAATCGTTACAAAATTTTAGTATGGTAGCAATGTTTTTAACGAGCACACCCAGTCTTTCCCTTCAATTAGCAATGCCGACATGAACGTAAGCCCTTAAGATGCATGATGATAATTCAGAAGTCACTCGAGAGAAAACTAAGTTACAGAAGTGGCTGTAAGTTTGCATGTTATCTGAGCCAGTCATTAAAAGATCTGTGGCAATTCATATCCGCCGGTTGGGATCTAAATCCGTATACACACAGTAGTCTTCAATCCACTGCGTGGATAAGATCGATTCGGCTTAAATTGGATGGGATAAGGATAGATTAGAACGGACATACCACCCAGGATATCCTTGATACACTTGGAAAAAAAATTGAGTTGTACACTTGTACCTCATCATTCTTATTTAATTTGTTCATAGAGGCTAGGCAGTTCAGCTGATAGAAATTAGGTTTTAGGCTCCAAACTTATGCAATTAATTATATACATTAGCCCATATACGGTGTGTATATATAGGTATCTCGAAATATTTAAAATTATATTGTCTGCAGTTTTCCGTAACCTTTTCTTTACTTTGCTTTCAGTGGAAGGAGGAGGCGATCGTGCTCATTTAGAAGTTAATGTTGTTAAGATATCCCACAAAAAGAGGAAAGAATCTTCTGCTCCCATCACACAGGTATTCCTATTGATGATGAGTAGCTGCATTCTCTTGATGCGCTGCTAGATCCCTGATTTACAGTATAGTGAGGCGCAGTCTCAATGTCTATTTTTTCTGTCAGGCGATATGGGGTGGGTTAAGTTAGGTTCGCCTATCCTATAGTTACCTATTATGGGAGGCAATGCCCCAGGGCACCTCGTAGGGTACCTTTGGCTTTAGGGACATCTTTCCTCTATGCCAACTTTGCTTTCTTCCCGTTTCATACTCTTGCTGATGATGCTTTCCTATGTTCCTCCTAGTCTTTTCGACTTGCTACTCCTTGATTATGTGTGGAACACCCTTGTGCATGGGTTCCACGTCTATTTTGGCATACTGTTGTATAGGTCTCTACCTATTCCTCTCCTAGACCATCAGACTTGTGCTGGGTGAGGGAGGCTTAAACTATCTTATGGTACCGGTGTTTGATAATTATATATATAGCTATATAGCTAACCTAACATTTAGCTATACACTGTTTAGTTTAAGCACATCCTTTCTTATTCTTATTTCTCGTGGTAGTGCTAATTCTGTTCTTCCCTTTGTTCCCTGACTTACGGTTCCCATACTTAGTGTTGTTTGTACTTGGGATCCCCATTTCTTGAGACATAGCTACTTCATGCCCCTTGACTTTCTGTATGGTGAATCCCTGTCATAATATATATGGGCCCTACGACCCCAGGGGCAAACCCGAGTAGCTTTTCCGCAGGAGATGTTGCATCTGGCCGCAGTTCCTGCTGTCGAGGTTAGTTTTGTAAAGTTAGGTAGGTTCTCTATTTCCTTTTCTGTTCCGCGAGGTGGGCTGTCGATCAAGATAGCGCACCTAGTCCATGGGATTTCTCTCATCTCTCTCGTGTGGAAGGCCGTGAAAGAGGCCGACCACTCGAGTGTCTCCTATGCTTTGCGCCTTGTTTCCTGCCCGTAGTAGCGCACGTAGGCCACGCGATAAATTTTGTGGTATTTGAATACTACACACTCATCTCTGTTGGAACGCCTCAGTTGCGGCTACGGAGGTTAAACAAAGTTTATAATAATAAGAATAATCTTATCGTGAAATGGTACCTACTATAGTGTCTTGTGAGGCTTTCATAATCTGTATCATTAATTACATCAGTCCATTGTGAAATTTCTTGTAAGGAGTTCTCGCTTCTGAGAATGGATCGCTGTTGTATTGTGTGCCCATCGACTATGGCGGGAAACCCTCAATATACCGTGAGAGTAAAACCATTGTGAAAGTGCCATGGTAGACAGTGGTGGAACCCATTTCATAGATTAATTTTACTAGCCTCTGTGGCTGCAGCAACTGTGTCAGTGTATCCGCATCTCTCTTGTAGTTTGAAAACTTGGTGGATGTACAGTATGTCAGAGTGCTGCTGTGCCTATATCTACGGTTTAAGTATTGGTGTCATACTCTAACATGGTACCCTTGCAGACATGTGTGGGCAGCCATGACATCAGTATCAACCCCAGTGGGAGCACCCTGACAACGTGGCAGCCTGCAGCGTCTCTACAGCCAAGCAATCATCAGCACAACGGGGAGGGAGGAGCGATAAAGGAGCCTGTGGTATCAATCCCCACCAATACTTTTGGGTCTTCTACCAATGGTCACAACACCAAGTCTTCTGTGCTGCAATTTAAAATAGAACTGGTGCACGACCAGGAAAATAGTGAGTTGCTATTTAAGGTTATTTATATGTATCTCTTCTTATTAAATAGGGGGAAGGCTCCATGTTTTACTTATGAGCAACGTGTTTCTTGCTTGCTTTCTTTCTTTCTCTCTGTTGATGGTTTCGAGTGCTGTGAATGTGGAGTTAAGCTTACACAAGCATCATAAACATGCTGAGACTTTAGAAAGAAAGTTTAATGTTTAACATTATTTTGTTGTGGTTTAAATAATCCCTTCAGAGGGAAATAGAATGGGCCATGGGACTATGTTATGGGGAGTCACGTCCTCGTGGGATTCCCGTAAGTTATTTCAGCCTTAGCTCGTCCTTTTTGGACGTCTATCTTTTGTGCCCACTAGCCTTCCGTCCTTTTTATACTCCTAGTGATAATGATTTGTTCTATTCGTCTTCTTCCTCCCCGAGATGCTGTTCCCGTTTTATAATTTTAATTGATAAGTAAATGTTTGTTGTTCAGTGTGCGAGCCTGCAAGCAAGCGTCGCCGGCTGAGCCGTGGTTGTGCTGCGTCGGACAACAGTTCGGAGAACTCCGGCTCCTCTTCGTCGGAGCTTGGCCACGAGAGTGTCAGCTGCTACAAGGCAGAGCTGGTGGTCTACGACAGACATGGTCGGTGTCAGCTCACCCCTGGTACTTACGAGCTCATACTGCACCCTGTCAACGGTACGTTCGTGTTCCAGAACATCCCCGTTGTGCTATGTGGACACGGTGTTGATAGAAATTTTATATCTGTGTTAACTTTCAATCATGTTCGTCTGAGGGGGCACCAGGAGCCTTTCACGTTGTGTGGGCGCTGCCTATCCCGATACACTACACGCTACAGTCTTATTATTCTGTGCACAGTATGAATATGATATTATAATGCAGTAAACTCTCTGAATATTGTAAATTCTATCATGTACCATACTCACGGCTTGAAGCTGGACGGTGCACCATATCTTGCACTTCGCACGCATTAAGAGTGCGCATGAGCTTGCGTGGACGTGTGTGAGATTGTACCAGCATGCGAGGGGCTTCATTGAGTGCACACGGCAGAAGGCGTGTTACTTTGGCAACCGCTTCCTGCCAAAATATGAACCATCATTGGGCGCCCTCTTGCACTGCAGTTGGCCTGACTTTATCAGATGTGGACAAATCACGACGCTTGTGCCCGCCCCTGTTCATGCACGCATGTAAAGCTGCACAGACATAACCCCCGATTAACATAGGGTATTGGTGGCTATGTTACTCGAATGTATGTTTATTGAATAGGTGGTTACTGAAGAACAATCTTCTATGTCTAAATACTATGATAATTAAGGAACGGTGTATACTTCTTGTCTAAATTGGAGTCTCTATATCTAAATGGAGGCTATGTTTATCAAAATTCCATGTTAAGCGGAGTTTTCCTGTACCGTATCTACCTTGAAATGTGGCCCATGTAAGCTTAGGCCTTGAAATGGGGCCCATATGAGGTTAAGTATTGAAATTTAGCCCATATAAGGTTAAACCTTCAGATTGTGATTCATACAAGGTCAAACCATGAAATGTAGCCCTGCTGAGGTTATGTATATATATGTATATACCTTGAAATTGGCTTGCATAAGGTTAAATCGTGAAATGATCCATGTCAGGTTTAAACCTGCCATTGTTATCACTTAATGTACCAGTATTTTTACCAAAATCTTCCCTCATTTGCTAACTTATTTTTCACTCCGAGTGATCAGAGTTTCAGGAAGAACCTTCTGCCTTGTACCGACGAAGAATAAGTTGAGAAGTGCCGGGATAGCATGTGGCCTGCATCAGATTCCTCCTCAGTGGGCGTGGGGGTGGGCCAAGGGTTAGGTTAGTTTTAGGTTCGCCTATCCAATGTTATGGGGAGCAGTGACCCCAGGGGACTCTATGGGTTGCTTTAGCAATTAGCTAGGCCTTCAGGACATCTGTCTTTCGTAGTTCGTACCCATTTTGCTTCCTTCCCATCTCATAACTACTCCTATGAATCATTCTTCCATCTGTTCTTCCTCTTCTTTCCCGACTTGGTGTTCCCATGCGCGTTGATCCTATATTGGAACACCCTTGTGCATGGGCTCCACGTGTCTATCGTCATACTATATGTCGCTTCTTTCTTCCTCTGTGATATTGCCTTCGTTGTGGAAACGGAAACTTAAACTTCTGAATATAATAATAATAATCATATTCAGGTGTAATATATGTGTCTATAAGCTAGATTATGCGCCTGGTCTTGCTAAACCTAACCTATTCTTCATTAACGTAATAAACCAGCACATACTTTGAAGTGCACCACATTCTATACCGGGACCTATTGATGCTCTTGACAGCAGGAACTATCCACGTAGGTTTATCTCGTTCATTTGATAAGCTAACTATGAGATCCCCTTACCCCCCAGGCTCCGCCGTGTGTTCTGTTGGTGCCGGCCGCGCGGTCAACACGAGTCCGCGCAAAAACGCCACTTGGGAGTCCGCAGAAGACCTGAAAGTTGAGGCTGCAAACCTCACCAACTTCCACAGCTCGGGACCGACTCTCCAGTTTCGTCTTTCGTGGACTCATGAACCTGGTACGGTGCAGTGCTTTTCAATACAACAGTTTAGCTCTTGTCCTACCAGAATAGAGACTGGAACGGTGCAATGCTCTTCAGTTTAAGTCACTTCTTATCAAGAATAGACCTGATATGGTTCGCTGTATTCTGGCGGGCACTTTACCCTGTCGGAATATACTGTATATGGGCATCACTTACTCAGAGGGAAACCTGAGTGCGTTTTCGGCTGATGTTGCAGCTGGCTGCAATTCCTGCTGACGAGGTTAGTTTTGTACACTTACGTAGGTTCTCAATACTAACTTCCCCTCGTGTTTTGGGCCGCTAAATGGTAGTAACCAACCTATCCCATGGGACTCCTTTCTGCTCCCGTGTGTGGGGTCACGGAAGGACCCTCCGGGCTGATATTTCTCCTGTCTTTTTCGTTTTTCGTCTCTTGCCCGGTGCTGCATGGCTGAGCGAATTTGTTCAGTCGAGCCTTGTATGGTTAAAAATGTTTTGCGTGTTAGTTCCTGTCAGAAGTGGTGCATATATATGACCAAACCATTTTAATAGAACTCATTTGAGTTCTACTCGACTTTGAAACTTTCCACACAGAATTAGATCACTGTTGTGTTGTCTTCCCCCTCAGGGGGCATAGGATGGGCGGTAGGGTTAGGTTTGCTCATCCTATGATTGTTATGGGGAGCAGCGCTCCAAGGGGGACTCTGTAGCTTACCTTAGCCTTTCGCTAGGCCTTAGGGACTTCGTCTTTCGTGCCCAATTTGCTTCCTTCCGATTTCATACTCCTGCTGATATTACTCTCGTCTGTTCTTCTTCTTCTTTCCCATTTTTCTGTTCCCATGCGCGTTGATCCTGTGTGGGAACCCCTTCGTGCATGGGCTCCCAGTGACTATGGACATACTATATGTCCCTTCCTTTTCCTCTTCTAGAATAGCTTGGTAGTTATTTAGGGAGGCTCAAACTATTTTATAGGTACTACTACTTTGTGGCATCCCGAGTGCTGAGTCGGCAATTGCGTGGTATGCGGAGCTGCGTTGGGGCACCTGCCTAACCAGAATGGGAAGGTAGGGGCTCGGGTCGTTGCACCTTTTGTTTTGGCGCCATAGTTCTTAGCGACTCGTGGTCGGCTGCTGTACTTACTCCTCTGGGGCCAGTTGGCCTATATCTACAGCTTGAACCAATGCGTGTGGGTTCGCAGTGGAGGGTACATTTAATGTTGAATTTGACTCTGCTTTCACTAGCTAGGCTTCCCCTCAGGGGGCATAGGATGGGCCATAGGGTTGTGTTAGCTACGTTCGTCCATCCTATGTTATGGGGCCCGGCAACCCCAGGGAGCTCATTTAGGTTACCTTAGCCATTAGCTAGGCTTCGGGCCGTCTGTCTTTCGTGCCCACTTTGTTTCCTTCCCGATTTCATACTCCTACTTGCTCATGCTTTATTCTATTCTTCCTCTTCTTTCCCGACTTGCTGTTCCCATGCGCGTTGATCATCTGTGGGAACACCTTCGTGCACGGGTTCCATGTTTCTATTGACATACCATATGTCCCTTGTTCTTTCCTCTGTGATCTCGTTCCCCTTGGAAATGGAGGCTTGAATTTTCTGACTATAACTAACTACGGTCGCTACGCTTTTGGGATGTCTGTTTTCTGTCCCCACTCTGCTTCCTTCTGCTTTCATACTTCTCAAGTTGCTTTCCTCTTTTTTTTCTCTCTTCTTTCCCGACGTCCCGAGTGCTTTTTCCGCAGGGGACGTAGCATCTGGCCGCAGTTCCTGCTGAGAAGGTTAGTTTTGTAGAGTTAGGTAGGCTCACTATATTTCCTTTCTCTTCCGTGAGGCGGGCCGCCGATCGAGGTGACCAACTTTTACTGCCGGGCTCTTACCTTTGCCCGTGCGGAGGGACACAGTGGAGACCGTCCGCACGGGCGCTTCTTTCTTCTGTCTTCTCTTTTCGTCCTTCATCTCTTGCCACCTGAGCACAACGTTGTGGTTCCGTCTGTAAGCCGAGTAAATCATCTTAGATCGGTATTGATTGTCTTTATTTCAGAAATATTGGGACAATACGAATATAATAATCTTTCCCGACTTGCTGTTCCCTCGAGCATTGATCCTGCGTGGGAACACCCTCGTGCGTGGGTTCCACGTGTCTATCGACATAGGTAGGTGCTATATGTCCCTTCTCCTCTCTTAGATTTTGTGTTTAGTTTTGGCACAAGGTGGACGTGATGTGTGCGGCGCTAGTAACCCATCCCACTATCCTTTCTTAGAACAGCATAGTAGTGATTTAGGGAGGCTTAAACTATTTCATATGCCATACTTTACCTTGTGTATGAATTCCACGTTGCTACCGATGTACTGTCTCTTCGGCTTCGTTTTGAAACTCCAATGTTTGCTTATAGATGTTTACACGTGTGTGTATCGAATGCCGTGGAGAGAAAGAACTATTGTGCTGCCGTAGTCGTTCGTTACTGGGGGCCTTCCGAACAGCTTTACTTTTTCACCTCTTTTACCTTCGTTCTCCGTATGTCTTCTGATAATGTTTGCTGCTGCCCTTTTTATGTTCTAAGTTCACCTACTGTTCTCATTCATCGCTTTCTCATACGCAACATACTACATCTTTCAATTGCAACGGAGGGACTCAAGGCTTACTCTACGAATTTGAGAAAATTAGAATTTGCTTTGGCTATTGAGGTTATTTGTACTGCGAGTCATAACTCACTCTGTAGTTCCAAGTTATCATCCGCCTGCCTTGCTTTTCAGAAAAAGTGATTGATGTATATCGCTCTTTGGTATATTGTACCCCAACGTTAGGGCTTTTGAGTTGTTCTTACGCTTCCTTTGTTTCCTTTGCATTAGTCCAACAGTCGTCCTGCACCTCGTAGTAGTAGGAACTCTCATATTCATAAGTAGCTAACTGTTCATCTGTGATGTTACTTGAGTGAAGGGTGCCCTACATCAGTGTGCTATACTTCAGTGAAGTGTGCAACACCTGCCCTTATTATGTGCGTGCAGGCGGTGCAAGTGCCTGCAGTACAGTGACAGCGTACACTAACGGCCACTCCAAGCAGCACCCTTGCAGTACCAACTTGAGTGCCATGCTCAAGCCTCTCACCCGACCACGACAGCAGCTCTCTGTCCTGCTCACCAACGAGAGAGCCACCAAGCCTAAACCGCAGGGTAAGTAATGTCGGGATTCTATTCCAGTCGCACGCTCAGCTTGTGAGCGGATGTTTTGCTGCATGTCGTCCCGATTCGCTGTGAAAGTCGGCAAGATACTCCTTTGAAAGTGCATGAGTTAACGGAGTGCCAGCTGAATGTCTGCTCATAAGCTCAACTAGTTTCACCGTGAAGACCCGTCGCTTGGTCGACGAGAAAAACTTTTACTGCGACATCACCAGTTGACCCGGATTTGTGAGGCGTGACTGTGTTGGCCAGCTGTTGTGGTGTGCAGCACTCATGCGACGGAACATACCCTCTGCAGCAATGCTGTTCGCTAGGGGATTGTAGAGGCATTATCGGCAGGAG
>LQNS02278160.1:24662357-24702827 GCA_001587735.2 Parhyale hawaiensis
CACGAGCTCTTTGCAGATCTTGGTGTGCTGACTCGGCAGTTGTGTGTGCATGCTCGGCGCCGTGGCGGAACTGCTTTCCTCAGAGATGAGGGGGGTGGGGGGTCTCGGGTTATTTGTTCCCTCTGTCAAATTGGCGCCATAGTTCGTAACCCGAGGGCGACTGCGACTACACATGCTCATCTGGGGCCAGTGGGCCTATACCCGCAGAACAAACCAGTGCATGTGGGTTTCCCAGGTGAGTGTGTGGTCTAAGTTGACTTTACCTTTATCTAGTATCTAGATACGTTTTTGAGTATCTATGCCCAGCTCTGATTATACACAAAAGAACAGAATGCAGAACATGGTTTTGTATTTCCATGATGCAGCATATAAGTAAACTAAGTCTCACATACCGTAATTGCAAGAGTAAGCTCTGCCGCTTATTGTCTTAAAATACATAGAGCAGCTTAGGAGCTTCAGGTGATGGTAGTAGCTAAGGTTACTTTTCCAGGCTGCTAAGGAAAACGATTTCCAAATTTCCTTCCAGTACGCTACGATAAAACAGTTTTCGAGTTACAGTACTTACAACTAAGGATGTTATAGTAAAACAGTTTCTGATTCAACCTACTTTCCAAAATGCTATAGTAACAGGATATCTGAATTGTTTCCCGGGAGGTCACAGTAAAACAGTTTCTGAGTTACTTTCCAAGATACTTCAGTAAAACTGTATCGGAATAAGTTTCGAGGATGCCATAGTAAACCACTTTCCGAATTACTCCTCTTTTTCAGGACGAAGCAGTCGAACCTCTTTTCAGTAACTTTCCTAGCGTGCTCCAGCAGGCATATTTAACTTAATAACTATAGTCTATTACTCGAGTGACTAACCACACGGTAACTAACTGTTCATTAGAGTTTGCCTGAGGATCTTCGACTGTTAGCTATTCATCCGAGCCTGGTAGGCACCCCTTGCCAAAAACCCCAATTGGTGAAAGAAGGCACCAGATACTGGGTTGGTTAAATAGCCACCATTCTCACCTTGGACAGGCACATCGACACAGGACTGCTTCTGTCTGTCCAGACCACGGCACAGGCTCGGCTGGTCGGAGTTACAGACACGCGTCCGCACCCTGTAGTCTGCAGAGGCGCAGGTCGACCACTGGGACCAGTGGCCCCAACCTTCCTCGCCTGGTGCCACTGCAAGAAAGATGTATGTTACAGCTGGTTCACAAGATATTCTTCTTCTTCTTCCCGTAATACTTCCGTCTAATCATCAAAAACGTGCAGAGATTTTTTTTTAATTTTTCAGTTATAATTCAGTGAGGGTTTGGGAAGATATCCGAAACTTAATTAATGAGACTTGTTAAGCATACTGTCCTGATGGTAAGTACTGTAGCAACTTTTTTTTTTTGTGGAACCACAGTTGCTTGTAAGTAAGCAATAAAAGGTTCGTGCTGGTTGTGCTGCGTATAGAGATCAAANNNACTTAATTAATGAGACTTGTTAAGCATACTGTCCTGATGGTAAGTACTGTAGCAACTTTTTTTTTTTGTGGAACCACAGTTGCTTGTAAGTAAGCAATAAAAGGTTCGTGCTGGTTGTGCTGCGTATAGAGATCAAAAGATTACTGTGTAAACCCACCCTTACAGCAAACTGGCTATACAGTGTTAATCCCCGAGGCATACATCCCGAGGGCCAGGTTTATAATACAACGCGGGAACACGTTTGTTCACAGATAGATGGTTCTTTTACCAATTACAATCGGCAGGGTAGTCAAACCGTTCACAGCAATCAATCATCTCAAAATTTATTCTTTTCCAATTAGAAACGAATTACAACTCAGAAAGCTGTGCACTACTCTACAATTTTGAGGAGTAATTTTAAGACGTCTGTTGAACAAGGTGTTTATTGATCGAGCTTTCGAGCGTCTAATAAACACCTTGTTCAGCAGACGTCTTATAATTACACCTCAAAACTATGGAACCTGAACGTCCTGTATTCCAGTCAATACTACTCTACAATATAAAGGGATACAGCGCCGCATTGGGACGCCAAATACAAGGCACGGGGATTAAAAATGCTGTCGGGCGAACCACTCTTCAGTTGGGCTTCTGACAACTGATGCGTCCGGAAGGCAGCGATGCGAGTATTTAGTTGACACTCGTTCAAAACAACACCAAACTAGTTCTAGTGAATAGTTCAAACTTCCATTTTCACTACAAAGACTATTTCACAGAGGAAGAAACAGGGGACATAGACTGTGTCACAACCAAGGAGCTTCTAATGGGAGGAGCAGGCCCAAGAACTCTCTGGGCGAGTCACGTGATCGAAGCTGGCGTTTGGAGTCCTTAAAGTGGCTGAAGTGGCAGTGGTCAGCACATATAGTTAAGGAAGATACAGACAGGCAGCTCTTCAATATTTTTGCAAAATAATCGTGTCAGAAGATTTATATCCCAGTGCTCACCCTGTTATTTTCATCATCAGATGGTATATAGGATACAGGTTTCCTTTACATACTTCCATCCTCTCGGAATTTCGTCGATGGTTAATAGCTATAAAAATTTGAGCTCAGGACTCCTTCCTATATAGGCTGCGTGAGGCAATGCCGCTCTCCGATTGGATATGCCACTCAGCCAGTTGAAGGGAAAAGTTCCTCGAAAGAGGGTGCGCTCCTCCCTATTACAACCTCCAAGTAGTTCAGGATCGTCGTCCCCCAGGCTAATGTGTCACGCGTATTGTCCGGAAGACTTGATAAATGTTGCGGCGGCACTATACGGTCGCACGCTCAATTTATGAACGGACATTGAGCTTTCACGTCGTCCCAATTTTACAGTGAAAGACGGTCCAGATACCTGTAAAATTAGCTGAAACTGAACAACGTGCAAAATGAACGTCCGTTTATAAGTTGAGCAAGCGATTGTATAGCGTGGCTCAATATAAGCTTGGCTAACCGAACTTGAGCGTACCCATTAATAATTTCAACCTACCATAACAATTATCGCCTTGACACGGCCGCTGGTCCACTCCTTGGCCCGAACAGTCGCTCGCTTCCAACCTGGGGGAATGCGAGGCGAGACAGACGCGCACCCTCTGCTGTAGGCCCTCGCCACACGCGGGGGAACAGTCGCTCCACTCGCTCCAGCAGCTCCACTGGCCTGAAATAGGAGGCATCTGTTACCACAATACCTCGTGCCAATATGCCAGGAATAGCATGTCTATCTGGAGTCTAGTTCGCATATTTACTTCGAAAGCGTTGTATGTAATAACCCAATGATAACACGATAATCTTACGACAAACATGACATTATTTATTTCGAAAATGTGGTAGTAGACTAGTTGACAGCTTAGAATTCATACTAGTATACAAGTGAAAGCATTCCCAGCTTCGCATAACCGTATAATTTACTTGGCACCAAGAAATACACAGTTTACATTTCTTCGTGAAAGTGCAATTGCACAGCAGCATAAACTAAATGTAATACATAAATTACAGAACGCGACATCAAGAAGATTAGGGGACCTTATACGCTACTTGATACCCATTATTAATTGGTTGCATAATTTTCCACAACGCAATGCAGCCTTCGCCATAGTTCTTAGCTACCCGGTGCAGGGAGGTTGGCGTGCGAGATCTACATAGACATAGCGGACACAACTTACCTTTACAGGGATGTTGATTGCAAGGCCTGCTCTCGGACGACGGGCCCTGACAGTCAGTAGTAGAACAAACTCTCCACCTCGTCTGCTGCCCCGTGCCGCACTCCCTGTCACAGGCGCTCCAGTCGCTCCAGGGCTCCCATGCGCTGTCTCCACCTAGTCTACCGACGGCTGAATTGGTGCACGGAGACCCATAAGCGCAGAACCTCTCTTCCTGGGACATTTCCACTTTGAGCTCCGGCGAGGCCCCCACACTGGCGCTGCATTGGACCCGATATCTTTTCTGGACGCCGACGTCATCAGCGCCGTCCACGAGCCAGGGGGTCCAGTGGGAGTGGTCCGAGAGCCGGGGGCACGAGCTCCCCGTGCAGTGCTGGACCTCTTCATCACAGCCCGAGCAGGGGGCGCCGCCGTGCTTCGGGCGCGGGTTGTTGCAGAGGCGGATGCGCTTGCGGACGCCGTCGCCACACTCGACGGAGCAGTTCCCCCACGAGGACCAGGACCCCCAGCCGCCCGCCACTGGGAGGTGAGATGAAACTGCAAACGCCATAAGTAAACCAATCTCTACTTTAGAAATAAACCTGTTAAATCCCCATTAGAATTAGTAAAGTGCAGGACGTATTTCATCAGCAAGCGGAAAGTATGCAAAAAAAAATTCAGTATGGGTTTTCTCAAAGTGCAATGATATTAGTGCACATTATAAGGCAGTATAAACACAGAATGTATAGCAACAATTAGCAATGTGAGAAGAAGAAGTGTACAAGAAATGGCAAAGAATAGCTGTAGAAGATGAAAGGCACCATCACCATCGATCGGTAGAGCCAAACATAGTCAATTTAAGCTCATGAATTTCAACTCGCCCAGCATTTGACAAAGGAGCTTTGGTATCAGCCCCTTGGGTCGCATTACAAGTGTTAGCCTTTACTTGATTACGCTCGACAAGACTGAAAATTCTGTTTTCATAGGTGTAAAGCAGGACTGAAATTTCGTCAGCTGCAAGGATTATCAATTTGGGTTCCATCTTCAATCCTTAGACTCGATCCAGAGTGAGAAAAGCTCGTGACAGTTAAATTTCAAGAGCTTAGTGCAACTCGCCCTCGCCATATTTGCATTAGATAGCGAAGAATTATTTCTTAAAAATCATAAGAGGTTCAAAAAGTCAGCGAAAATTGCAAAAAGTGAATGAAACAAAGCTAGCCAAAATCAGATAGATAGCCTCGTGTCACCCACCTGGACAAGGTGGCAGTTGGTGGCAGTAGATCTCGCTGTGATCCAAGCCGACGCAGACCCTCCCCCCGTGCTGGGGTGCGGGGTTCGTGCAGGTCCGCCGTCGGGACTTGACGGCCACCCCGCAACTGGCGGAGCACTGGGACCATGCGGACCAGGAGGTCCAACCCCCATGCAAAGTGCAGTTTTTAACCTGCAAACAGCGTTAAATTAACCAAACTACTCAATCTAATTAAAACTGAAAATGCAACGAATAATTAACATGAGGTAATTTTCGTTTGATGATAGGCAATTCTTAACAATAACCAACAAACGAGAATTTTTTTTAAGAAAGCGTTTTTGGAACAACACGTGGCAATGAATATACCTATAGGGAGTGCTGTTCATATGGGGTAGATACGTCTGGGTTAAGAAAATTTTGTGCGTTAGAAGATTTACTCGTTTCTTTTCTTAAATTTTCCAGGAGCGTAAAGAAAACACATGTGAAATTCCTGGTCAGAATATTGTAAACGTAAAGTAGTATAACAGTTGTTCATAATTAACAGCCGCTATTTTTCTCAACTTTCTTTTTCTTTCAACCAAAATAAAAAAAAAAGAACTAGTGAAAGGAACTTCACTTGGAAAAAGACAGCATCCATGTGCAACCATGGCAAATTGCCAGATCCAATTATTTACAAATTTAGCAATCGCATATTAACACTTGTTATCGTGTAGCTACTCTTGGATGCTGAAGCTAAGTATTCAGGTCGTCACAGCAGATCGGCTAACTTATTGCGCGCAACAGGAGCACCGACGTGACTTTGTTGAAGTTTGCTACAATTGAACGAGATTTGCTCTACCGTTTGCCGCAGTTGAGACTAGTGATATAAAAGTGTACAAAAGACCGTGAATTTCCTTCGCTAGAGGAGTCTGCATCGGTTTTCCGTCACGATCTCCCGCATCTCCCAAACAAGGATTACGGGATTGGACAGTGCCCAGCTAATGCCAGGCCTTTTGTTGGAACTTAGGCCTTTTATTCAGCGGATGCCCTTCCTGCCGTGAACCAGTGACGCTTATAGGATTAGAACCCGGGACCTGGTGACCCAGAGGCGGACACGTTTCCATTCCGCCGCGGCGGCCCTCATTCATTAATTCATTCATTCAGAGTACTCTGACAGTGACTAAGTGCTGTGCAAGGGCTTTCCGCACACGAGTCAGAAGACCAACAGTAACCTGAAAATGCACTTTTTTTCTTAGCGCATAAGTTGATGCTCTAGTCACGAGAAGAAACTGACTTGAGCAAGTGCCCACTCACCTAGGTGTACGTTCATATGTTTTTCTGACTAGATTCTTAGAGCGATCTTTAGCTCCCTGTCGACACGGAAAAATCATCTCGTAGATCTCTGCACATGTAAGAAGTTCAGGTGCCGCGTCACCTGTTGCTCGCTGTTTTTAGTTCACCTGACCTGGCAGTACTGGTTGGTATGCCAAAGTTTCGCTATTCATGAGGTCTTTGGTTGGTAATTTTTGAGCTAAGTTAGTATTCATGTCAAAGGAAACGCTAGTGAAATAATGTAACAGTCATATGGCATTTCATAAAATATGGGTAAGAAAACACACCACTAGAAAGTTTTGCCGCAACGATGCCCAAATAATCGCATTTCTATCCCGAAATTTGTGCCTGTCGAAATAGACCAGTTTGGTGAGACAATGTATATAGAGATAGATATTACAGTTTACGTGCAAGTGTCGGACACACTCGATATTTCGTAATTAAATGACTCAAAGCCCGCGTACCTCAGAGCTGTGACCAACACAGGGAGCCCCACCCCGGGCGGGGGCGGGAGCGTCACACGAGCGGTGACGACAGAGGCACGAGTCTGGGGACTCGGACTGTTGACAGGTCTGCCATGGGGACCATCTACTCCAGCCTCCGTCGACTGTGGGACAAACGGGTGTTAGCATCTCTGAAACCGAGTGTACATCTACGACTTTCGTCGGCGCTATCACCAAAGGTCAACTAATTCTCACACCGGGAACTTTACGAGCCTGTAATTTATATTTGCAAGTCTTACCTCTGAAGGGTTAGGCCAAAGGTTTCCTGTTGCTTGTAACGGTCACTTTCCTAAAGAATTTGACCTGCAATGGTAACCTAACTTGCTGTACTGACCGCCAGCACCTAGGTGTGACTAAAATTCCATCAAACGCAGCAGGAAGTGGTGCAGAGTAACTCACGGCGCTTCACCATGTGCTCCAAATTTCGTGCTTTTAGGACATATGGTCTGACAGTAACTATTGTTAGGACTACGCTGTTTACATTGCATTTATGTAATTCTAGTAAGAGCAACGAGTGTTGTTTGGGCGCTGTATGAGAATTTACGCGATTTAGCGGCTTAAAAAAATCACTAATGGCTTTACTGGTTATGCTTCTAATGAATAAATTATCATGACTGATTTCCAAAATGTAAAATTTTCTATAAAGCAGAACAGCAAACTACATTTTAACTGGACGTTCTCAAAAAATCAAGGCTAGATGTATATATAACAATGTAGCAAATGAGTGTCTGCATTGCGTCTTATCACCCTGCAGAAGTCCGAGTTTATACGACACAGCCCCGTCTAGACTAGAGTTACTCACTGGGTTCCGTGTTGGTAGGACAATCAATAACCTCCTGCACCCAGGAGGACACGAAGGGGTTCTGATCCGGCGGTGGTGAGCACTCCAGCAGGTTCCTATCCCAGCCACAGTACGGATCCTGGGCGGCGAGACATGCGCTCCTGGTGCGGTACCGCTGGCACCGGCGTACCGGTACACGTACCACCTCGTCCTCCGTACCGATGTACAGCGAATGCTACACACGTACGGACAGAGAATACGTGTTATTTTTAACCTTATTTGAAAATGTTCTTGCTATTCCCGCAACAAGACTTTCAGTAGCGTGGAGAATACGAGTTATAAATACCCATATACATAACACAACATTTTAATAATGACTGCGCAACAGACACACAGACAATGGTCACAAAACGCTGGGAGTTACAATATCTGCTAAAGGCTGCTTCACACATTAGCTAAACGCGTAGGAAACTTGCACAAGTGCACGGAATGATCTACAGACGAAATTTAACTGTCCTGTCACACGAGGGCATGGTCCGATGGTCAAAGGACATCGAGCCCCTTTTCAGAAAACCGTTGTTGTCGTGGTCTCAGACTCTACAGCAAGACGATTATAGTTGTGATATATCAACGGTCGTAATACGACTGCAAGTTTGTTTAGAAAACTCACTACAGTTAACCAGTAAATTACAGTAAAAAAATACAGCATGTTCCATCCTCAAAATTCTGCGCAAATGCGTGACTCCTTGGTTTTTACCTCGAGCCAGTGGTCAAGACTAGTAAACTCGTTCATTTGACTATTGTGTAGAACTACTCCCCCACGTCGCCCCTACGAAGTGCACAACACAAAGATGATATATACCGTATTCGGAGAGCGGAGAGCAACTTACACTAAAATCATGGAAAGCTGACGAAAGTGAAAAATAACTTATGATAGTTACATCTACATAAGCTTATAGCTGCCTAAAATTTCATTTGTCTGAAAACAAGCCGCGTCTTGAGTAATAGTCAGAAAGTATCACTAAGAACCAAATAGATATTCTAATAGTTAATACGTTTATAAAAGATCATCTACGGAAGCCGAGTCAACTCATCCTCGAATATATTAAGTACAAAGCGGCGCACAAGATGGGGACCTCTTTAAATAATAATCGACCGAGATGAACAGGATGTCGCGTTAACTCATCCAACAAATTTGAAGCTGCCTTTCCAGCAATGGTACTCTGTGCATGTTGGCCACTTATGACTGGCTTAGAAGAATACGGTACCATGCGGATTATTCAGAGACTTTCCAAAACTGGGCCTAATGCCACCACCCGCAGCAATCGAGGCAGCATAGACGAGACGGAACTGCGGTGTGAAGAGCGTGCTCGATGAAATGAACTGTCATCTCAATACTGATATGGCATCCAGGAAGAGGGCCGGCACAGCATTTAACAAAAGGCTAATGTAATTGATAGCGTATGAACAAAGCAATTTGCTTCTTTTCACTAATTACCATGTCTTGCTATAAAATCTAAACTGATTAGAAATCTGACCCATCTGCTGGAATAGGCTGTCTTGATAAACCAATGAAGGGAAACTGATAGCATACTCTGCTAATAACACAACACTAACGAAAAAAAAAACATCTTAGAGAGTTTTGGAAAGGCTAAGCCTTCCAGTACTTACGGTCTCGCGCAAGAACTTCATGGAATGAATCTTAACGCTGGCGTTGGCTGGAAAAGGTGCGATGATCTCCAGGAGACACGTCGTGGACGTGTTGCGGTTAGACACGGTGGTTCGCGAGGACCGGGGGACGATGCTAATTTTGCGAATGGTTGCGTCAGCTTCGGCGACGTACAAGACGTGGACTGAGCCGCTCTGACGGGTCGGCACCACGTCAACAGCGATGTGTGTCAACCTGGGGAACATGGAGGTAAGGTAAGAGTCGTGTTGCCCTCTACTGCACAAATATATTCAGTTGATGCTATTGCCTGCAGCTCATACCATGAAGACCACATAAAGCGTCAAAAGGTTCGCCATTAAAAATTTCTCAGCTCTGTTGTTGTGAGTAATTAATTTCAACCTTACTGACGAAGAGTAAAGACGGAAAGCAAGTACGTATAAAGGAAACAATTCTTGGGTTATACAAAATAGAGCTAGGGCAAAAATCAACTGCAGAGAACCTATGCACCAATGAAGAGAAGATGCAAAGCTATTATTGAGATCCAAGGCAACAACGTCACATGAATGTGGACATTTACCATTACAAGAAGTGTAGAAATATAGCAATCCAATGACAATGAACTGAAAGTCTTGAGAATATACTGAGACAAGGTATAAATAATGTACTAAGCTCTTCTAAGAGAGGAAAAGGAAGGGGCATATAGTATGTTGATAGAAACGGGGAACCCATGCACGAAAGTGTTCCCACACGGGATAAACGCGCGTGGGAACAGCAAGTCATGAACCTGCAAGCGAACAAGTCGGCAAAGAAGAGGAAGAACCGAGGAAAGTAACATCAGTAGGAGGCGACGAGGCGAACTCTGGCCCCAAATACAGCCATTCCCTTCTCGCGTACTGCGAATATTTCCATTACACCACAGCACAAATACGACAAACCAAGTAACAGCGGCGGCTCACCTGTGAAAGTCTTGGGAATAGACGGGCAGACGGTCGATGGGCTGCACGCTGGAGTCCATAAGCTGGTACCTATTGGCACTGATGGAGGCCTGAGTGCTATCATTGTAGTGGCACCTGTAGTGATCCAGGCTGTCGGTGACGGGCGCCCACAGGGACGACGGGCTGGACTGGAACTTGAACGCTCCATCAAATGTTTGGTTGACAGCAGTCATGTTGAAGGCGCACACGGCCGAGCCTGCCACACCGTTTCTGTGGACGATCCATCAAAGTCTGGAGTCAAAAGTTCGCTCAACCGCCGTTTTCCTGAAGGCGTAAATTGCTTAACCCGCTACACGTTGCTATCAATTACAAAACGAGTGTTGATAAACAATGTCGGGCATCAAACGTTGGGCTCATTAAGGGCTTCAATTTCTGAGCCAGGAATACCATACGAGTTAATATATTGGAAAACTTTTCTCGTTATTATAAAACATTCGGTATAGACGTCCGCTTACACTTGTGACATAATAAAGACTACGGAGTTCAAGTTATAAAAAAATCCGTCGCAACACAAACTAGTAAGTCGTAACATACACACCGTCAATGTCGCGTGTGGACCCATATTTACTTGCTGGTGAGGTTCCCCGTTCATTATGCCTGCACCAAGTAAGAAGTGTGGCTCAACCCAGCAACTCTCACTTGCAAGAATAAAATGCAGCAGCTGGGCGCGGCCCTAGGTATAGTAGCAGCTATCTCATTTCCCGATTTTTCAGCCTGCAGCCCATTTTGGAGGATTTGCGGCCAGTGGTCCTCCCCAATAGCTGTAGGCATTACAGTTAGCGGCACTTTAAATTATTTTTTAGTAATTATAAGACTTTTTAGTTAAAAGAACGCAGATCACGAGGGCAGATGTATATAAATTTTTCTTTTATTTTGTCAAACGACGGCTGAAATTCCCGTGGATGGGAGCAAATTCTTCCACTAACGGGTCTGTCATGCATATTTGTAGACTAGCACACAGTGTTAGTAGTATATTATTTTTCTTATTATTATTATATTGGATAGTTTGGGCTTCCGTTTCCACAACAACGGCGATCTAACAGAGGGAGCAGCAAGGGACGTATAGTATGTCGACAGACACGTGGAACCCATTCACGAAGGTGTTCCCACACAGGATCAACGCGCATGGGAACAACAAGTCGGGAGGGAAGAGAAAGAAGAGATGAAATTTAAGTAAGATCAATATGAGTATGAAATTAGATGGAAGCTAAGTGGGCACGAAAGACAGACGTCCCGAAGGCCAAGCTAATGGTTAAGGTAGCCTACACAAACCCCCGGGGGAGGGGCGCTACTCCCCATAACATAGGATGGGCGAATCTAACATAACCCTATGGCCTATGACTCATCCTATGCCCCCTGAGGGGCGTTTCAACCCCTTACCCCTGCGTTGGTCACGTGTTTTTTTTTTTTCACCCCTAATCTGTAGGAATATACAGACTGCGGATTTTTAAATAATAATTTGGGAGAATAATAATATTAATAAGTCATGTATTTCTCCAACGCGTGAAGGTATTATTTTTTCTTAATACTAATACAAGTACAATACTTATATTACAAAACATAGAGGGGCAATCAGACAATACGGCAGGACATTAGAAACAGAAAAACTGCAAAATCAATCATTCTAGAGCAGGAGTTCCCAACCGGAAGTGGTCGCATCCCTGCGAGAAGAGCTATCAAGTCAAGGAGGGTAGTGAAACCTCAACGTAATTCAGAAATAAACTTGAATTTGTGGCGTAAATTGCGATAACATAAATTCTTCGTCATCATATGAGGATAATGAGATATTAATTTTGTAGGTGTCCAAGCACAAAGCAAAGGTTTTTTTAGGGGTGCCAAGCATAGAAAAGTTGGGAAACACTCGTTCTAGAACAAATGATTAGAAGGATATCGTTAACATGATGCTATAGTAGGCATTGTAAGGTGAAGTTACAATTCACACAACCTCAGAATATAAATATAACACTGTATTGCTGCAACAGAAGCTTCTACAGAATGCAATGGCATAGGCAACCCACGCTGCCTTAACCATATACTGTATATATATTTTTATTTCGAAATCTTAACAATTTGCAGGAATAACCTGCAAACCCCGGGCAACCGCTAGACGGATATACGTAAGTTAGTAGCTGAAGGGAACATTAGAGGACGGCGAACGACGCATCAGCATCAAAAATACGACAAAATGACTCACTCAGCAGTGGTAAACAGTCCATAGAAGATCTCCTCAGCCTGGAGGTATGCCAGGCCCTGGAGTTGATCGTAGCGGAAGGGAGGACTGCCCGGTACGGTGCAGTCCAGTCTCGCCTTCAGGAACGTAGTCCAGCGGTCCTTACGCACGCGGGGCCCTGGGTCGTCCTTGCACACGCGACCCACGCGTGGGACCACGCGCTGATGGGCCATAACACGCGTTATATTCATGCACTTCACTGACTTCGGAAACAAGTAGTCCATAAGAGTTTTGAAAAATGATTATCCATAGGCTAGAATACAACTTTAATTTGGGAAGTGATTGTCAATATACTAGTAGAATCCTACTAAAGCTATAATTAAAATTTTCTAGTGACATTTCTAAGGATCAATGTAAAATNGCTGGACTGGAACTTGAACGCTCCATCAAATGTTTGGTTGACTGCAGTCATGTTGAAGGCGCACACGGCCGAGCCTGCCACACCGTTTCTGTGGACGATACATCAATGTCTGGAGTCAAAAGTCCGCTCAATCGCCGCTTTCCTGAAGGCGTAAATTGCTTAACCCGCTCCACGTTTCTATCAATTACAAAACGAGAGTTGATAAAAAATGTCGGGCATCAAACGTTGGGCTCATTAAAGGCTCCAATTTCTGAGCCAGGAATACCATTCGAAATAATATATTGGATAACTGTTCTCGTTATAATAAAACATTCGGTATAGACGTCCGCTTACACTTGTGACAAAATAAAGACTACGGAGTTCTAGCTATAAAAAAAATCCGTCGTAACACTAACTAGTAAGTCGTAACAGACACACCGTCAATGTGACGTGTGGACCCATATTTACTTGCTGGTGAGGTTCCCCGGTCATTATGCCTGCACCAATTAAGAAGTGTGGCTCAACCCAGCAACTGTCACATGCAAGAATGAAATACAACAGCTGGGGGCGGCCATAGGTATAGTAGCAACTATCTTATTTCCCGATTTTTTAGCCTGCAGCCCATTTTGGAAGGTTTACGGCCAGTGGTCCTCAACCAATTGCTGTAGGCATTACGGTTAGCGGCCCTTTCAATTATTTTTTTAGTAATTATATGACTTTTTAGATAAAAGAACACGGATCATGGGGGGAGATATATATATATATATATATTTTGTTGAACGACGGCTGAAATTCCCGTGCATGGCAGCAAATTCTTCCACTAACGGGTCTGCCATGCATATTTAGACTAGCACACAGTGCTAGTAGTATATTATTATTATATTGAATAGTTTGAGGCTCCGTTTCCACAACAACGGCGATCTAACAGAGGGAGCAGCACGGGACATACAGTATGTCGACAGAAACGTGGACCCCATACACGAAGGTGTTACCACACAAGATCAATTCGCATGGGAACAGCAAGCCGGGAGGGAAGAGAAAGAAGAGATGAAATTTAAGTAAGATCAGTATGAGTATGAAATTAGACGGAAGCTAAGTGGGCACGAAAGACAGATGTCCCGAAGGCTTAGCTAACGGCTAAGGTAGCCTACACAAACCCACAGGGGGGAGGGGGGAGGCGCTACTCCCCATAACATAGGATGGGCGAATCTAACTAACATAACCTAAGGCCTATGACCCATCCTACGCCCCCTGAGGGGCGGTTCAACCCCTTACCCCTGCGTTGGTCACGTGGTTTTTTTCACCCCCAATCTGTAGGGATCGATCTACAGACTGCAGATTTTTAAATAATTGTGAGAATAATAATTCATTTATTTTTCCAACACGTGGAGGTATTATTTTTTCTTAATACTAATGCAAGTACAATACTTATATTACAAAACATACAGGGCCAATCAGACAATGCTCTCCACGTTGCATATGGCACGACATTGGAAACAGGAAAACAGCAAAATCAATCATCCTACTAGAGCAAGAGTTCCCAACCGAAAGTGGTCGCATCCCTGCGAGGCCTAGCCTTCTAGTCAAGGAGGGTAGTGACACCTAAGACTATTTCAACGTCTTTCAGAAATGAACTTGAATTCGTGGCGTAAATTGCGATCATTTAAAGTCTTCGTCTTCATATGAGGTATTAATTTTGCAGGTGCCCAAGCACATAGTAAAAGTTTCTTAGGGATGCCAAGCGTAGAAAAGTTGGGGAACACTCGTTCTAGAACAAATGATTAAAAGGATATCGTTAAGATGATGCTATAGTAGGCATTGTAGGTGAAGTTACAATTCACACAATCTTACAATATGAATGTACCACTGTATTGCTACAACGGAAGCTTCTACAGAATGCAAAGGCATAGGACATTGGTAACCCACACCGTCTTAACCCTATATACACATTTTTTGAAATCTTAACAATTTGCCGGAATAATCTGCAAACCCCAGGCAACCGCTGGACGGATATACGTAAGTTAGTAGCTTAAGGAACATTAGAGGATTACGAACGACGCACCAGCAACAAAAATACGACAAAATGACTCACTCAGCAGTGGTAAACAGTCCATAGAAGATCTCCTCAGCCTGGAGGTAGGCCAGGCCCTGGAGTTGATCGTAGCGGAAGGGAGGACTGCCCGGCACGGTGCAGTCCAGTCTCGCCTTCAGGAACGTAGTCCAGCGGTCCTTCCGCACGCGGGGCCCTGGGTCGTCCTTGCACACGCGACCCACGCGTGGGACCACGCGCTGATTGGCCATAATACGCGTTATATTTATGTACTTCATCGATTTAGGGAATAAGTAGTCCATAAGAGTTTTGGAAAATGATTATCCATAGGTTAGAATACAACTTTAATTTGGGAAGTGATTGTCAATATACTAGTAGAATCCTACTAAAGCTATAATTAAAATTTTCTAGTGACATTTCTAAGGATCAACGTAAAATAATTGAAGTAATTAACGGTATTCTCTTTTATCACACACCATACTCAATGTTCCTGTAAACAATGTTCTTGTAATAAGCGTAATGACCTTTATAGCACTCTCGGTAATGATGAAATTCCAATGTATTCTTCTCAAGAAAGGGTAATTAGCGATCTACATACATAACCAGTTAATATATCAGGTCCGGAAACTGAAGAGTTGTAGGGACACAACTCAAACAGGCCTTATCCTTATTAAACAGAAATTTCATCATCACTAATATTGGCTAACGACAGCGTAATCATACAGAAATTTCACCACGATATATGTATTTTGTGGTATTGGCCTTATCGTTATCAAATTAACAGTTCCCTTCCGTTAATATCGGCGGCTAACATCGCACGTATTATCAATAACTGTCACAACTAGTGATATTTATATATATTCACTAACCTCATCACAACTCAGGGTCTCGGCGGCCCGCTCGTCGAAGAAGAAATAGACGAAGCCCCCAACTTCGATAGAGGACACAAACGTAGGGTGAGACAGAGACTTGTAGTCGTACTCGTTGGTCCGAAGGAAGGACCTGGGTCCGTCGACTCGCATGAAAGCAGGATCCCGGCCTGCTCGCAATGATACCATTTTCTGAATTATCCCAGTAAAGTCCTAATTAGAGCAATGTTTTTTTTTAACTGGATAACAGTTTGCACATTTATACATATTATATTTACATCGGCCACTTATCGCCTAGAGCGTCTCACAAGTTCAATGAAGTACAGTACATACTAAATATTCTTCTGAAACAAGAAAATGTATTAAATTATCTTTGCTAATCAAACTAATTTCAACGTAAAATTACGTTAGTTCTGGCAAGCACCGTACGTGGTGCTTGCGTTTTCAACTCACTGCTTCCTTCCAACAAGCAGTTCATTAGCTATAGGACCAAGCCAGTAACTGTGTCCGCTGTAATGCTTCCTCCTTGAACATTTGGCTACCCATTAACTGGATTTTCACAAACTAGTCAGTAATTGTGTTCATCTTCTAGTTTCTGGCTGCTCCCCAACAAGCAGCTCACAAAATTAAGGAAGACGTCAGCAGTTGTGGTGACACTGGAGGTTTCTTTTCCATATTTCCCAGTTCTTGATTAAGAACAACCCGCTATTACCATATCATTACCTATGCAACCAATGACAGTCGTCAGACGCACCTTGGAAATCGATGAAGGTCCCAACAAACATGCTGCCATCGCCGCTCATGAGGTGGGTGACCGAGTGCTCCGGGTTGAAAGGAGACTTTCCAATTCCGCTCTGCAGTTCTCTTTCCTCCGAGAGTGACGACAGGCTGGAAAAAGACGAATTCCCTAAATTTATGGTCTAACCAAAATTATTAGTGGATTAGGAAAAATGCTTATTCAATGTTCTAATTTTAAGTGTATTATTACAAATCATAGACGACTTCAAGTGCAATCGGTCACGATTTCGATAAGAAACAAAGGTCTTTTTCCACTCGAAAATAATAATTACCGAAACTGTCGAAAGCTTTGCAGACTATAATAAAAGCTTGTAATATAACATCCTTGTCTCTTTCAAAACATCATCGGTTTACCAGTTGCTGTCGTAATCCTGTTTGACATGATCCAAAGCGATGCAGCGTAATTTTTCTATCTTCATACGGAATTCGAGATAAATTGATCAATGGTAAATCAATGGCGCTGTACAAAAGTAAAAAACATGTTATTCTGCTGATGAAATGTGTTTTTCCAGTGTATTAAAAGGAGTTGATGGTGCAAATTCGGATTCCGATAAGACAAGCCAAATCTTTCACGATCCGACAAACCAAAACACTCGGGAATAATCTCACACGGGATGAATTATGAAAGGTGGTTCATCGAGGTCACCCTCAGTATCAGCAACAGTGAGAGGACGCTTCAAATGCTCATGAAATACGCTGGCCCTGATACGGCTAACTGAAAGTTTAAGTCTAAATTATTCTCGCATGAGACACAAACCACAACCTCACTTCAAGAAGCACAGTCCCTAAGATGCTGTAGAAACACGGAGTTAGCTTGAACAGCACTACCTTGAAATCGTTCAGCTCTAACCCAATTTCGCCTATGTAGCTGAGCCAATGTGCCATAAAATGCAGAAAAATATTCTATATTCCTGTAAGTATACTATGTATTAACATATACTGTATTGATAGCCTGTATGTCAAGTAATCCTATTAAGAGCTGAAAACCTTCACTACCTATGTGAAGAGAGACATGAATCTATCTAACATAGTTTTAGTTACCTTCCTCACAGCAAACACTGTGAACCAATAGAAAATGAAGAGACATGAAGAAGAGAAACGTGAAACTCTTACGCGGAGCTGCTTACACACCGGACTAACTCGTGTGGGTATAAATAATCGGGATAGAAGAGTAATTAGAACAAAGCCTCATTAGTAGGAGTATAAGAATGCAAGGGAAAAAAATTGGGTAGGGCTACGAAATAGAGATGCTTAGTTTGGAGGCCTAACTACCTGAAGTAATTGATGGGATTCGAGTAGCATTAAGAGCACGTAAAGACAAATCACACGGTATGTACTGAACTGATTACTATGATCCATCTTTTTGGAGGACTTTCACTCAGTACCTACAACATCGGCGTTCAACCAAAACACATCAACATCGCTGCAGAGAGAACAATTTTCTACCGATTAGTTGGCCGTGCAGTAGGGATTTGGAAACGCACCTCCTCCAGGAGCACATGGGCCTGAAGGCGTTGGTGCCACACGCCAACAGCTGATCGCCGTGCGCCTCCAGCAAGGTGATGAAGTTATGGCAGTGATAGCTGTCTTGTCCCTTCATCAGGCACATCCCAACCGTGTTGGAGTCCGACGGCCACGAGACCGACTCCAGAACGTGGAAGCCAGTCAGGCTCAAGCGAAAGAGATGGTCCCTGGAAAACGTTAAAAATTGTAAATATAGCCAGAATTAGTAAATTGCTGTAATTACGTAAGCACAACCGCGGATTTGAGATAACATCAGGATGGAATGCACTAGATTCTAGAAGTTTCTAAATAAGTTTGAATGTTCCCCCCCCCCCAGCAAAAGGAAATCTAATATTGCGGAAACAGTTTAATGCCAACTTGAGCAATAAAAGAGAGTGTTCCTAAAGCCTATCTTATGTGAATTACGTATGCTACCTAGTTGCCGAGGTTTCACTAGTAGGTAAACCATGGCACAATAACTACTGATAGCAGGTAAAATCTGGTTTCCGGTAATCACGCATTACCATACAAAATTATTAGTAGCCTACCTTTCGAATTAGTAAAGCACACGTTTTACGCCACAAATGGGAAGTCACGCAAAAAATATCATGTATTAGCTACAACTTAAATAACATTACAAATAGTTATCCAATAGCTCGAATAAAGCTACGGCTGCTTTAACGAAAGGAGGAAAATGTGCTGACTGCCATTTTAAATTGAATGCGCTGCACATGAGTTAACGTGGTTGCGAAGAAAATTATGCATGAGATCTATATACTCACATATTAAATAAGGACGACTGTACTTTCAATTATTTACTGGTTGACCTAACACTACCGGAACTATTCCAGAGATATTACTTCGTAAATACTGTTTATTCAAGTTCATCATAATATGTATTTTTTTATATATTTTAAACTACCTGATGATGTGCACCCCTGGGAAAAACGCTGCTTTTTACATAACCTTCTTTCTCTTTTTATTCAGGTCTAGTGCTAAGTAGAACTAGTAACGACCAAGAACATATTTTAGACCTATGAAGAAAGTGTTGAAATCTTTCGTAAAACTATAATAATTGTACTATCAGACACAATTTTCGTTCATGCAAAGCACCGACAAAGTGCCGCGTATTTAGAAAATAGATTATATCAGATTAGATAGGCGGCAGTAGACGAACCAAAAGTCCCATTCCCAAAGAGACACCGGGACTTACACCCCGGCCCTCTATGAGCTACTGAAATTAAATAATACAGTGAACAATACTGCAGTTATTTCATTTAATCGACAGCATAAGAATGCTCATAAGAGAAACCTTTCAAGCAACGAATGGGTCAGACGAGAGGGTCAATAACTAACTCTTTAAAGCCCAAATCGACAGCTTGGTCCCGTATAGAGTGCTGCGCATAACAACCCGGATGATGAATGTAGACGGTATGACGATTACCCATGTCGGAAGATTACATGCATTCATCAGTGCCGGCATATTAACTCTTTCAGTCATACCGTACACATTATTATATAACACTTTATATATTGTTATATCTATGAGAAAGGCAAAATATGTCACGAAAGAAAGGGTTATAACACAGGTAAATACGCGTGTCTGTGAGTTAAGCTAGACATTTATTCCAGCTGAACCGAACCTGTCCTTCCTAACTTACCACCAACTAACCAAATTCATACTCTGAGGTAGGGTCACCGTATAGGGCACATACACGTGGACCCACCCATTTATCCAATGCCTATTGAGGTCGGCGTCTGATAATCGCCTAAAATGTTTGCTTGAGAGCACGTACCTGGCGCCTACGATGAGCTGGTAGTTGGCCGGGTCGAAGAGGATCGTCCGGTAGCTCCTGGCCGAGCGCCTCGTGAAGCGGTCCACTTCACCCAACTCTGAGGGGGCAGATATACGGGGAGTGTTAGGTTACCTTCGAGCAGTTCTCGTCTCCCCTTCTGTTCTACTGTGTTGCATATTTTGTTTTGGGTCTGTTCTCCAAAGCTAATGTTATCTGATGTTGCTGATTTGCAGTAGAGCCGAAGATTTCAGGCTGTAATTTCATTGAGCTTTAAATGGTTGGTCTCGTGTTATATTGTGAGGAGAATGTATAATATTCTCTAGGGCAGAACGATTTGAGGTAAACTCTTAAGTTAACCTCAAGAAAATTTCAGCAGAAAAAAATGCTATACAGTTTGTTGACAGAATAGCAAGGGTGAGACCCGCGGCATCTCTTCGACATTCTGGGTCTTTAAAGTGGAGTCGCACAGCAAGTGAGCAACAGCAACATCAAGTTTATCTATTACTGAAACTTTTCATCAAGTATTAGAAACTTTACTCGAAGTTTGAGAAACGCAGGAGTTGAGAGCAGCTTGAAAATGAGCCTTACGTAGTGCACAGTTTAATTTTTTAAAATTTTCTTTGTTAACTTTAGCATCCAGAAAAGCATTTCGTTTGTATGTGCAATTCGACGCTATACTAAAATAAATAAACAGAGACATCCAACACTTCCGCAATAAATGTATCGTCTCTAGACCCCAGCAACAATTTTCTGTTCGGAAAATAATTGAGCTTGTTTTTTTGTTCGCAAAATTTTGACAGCATTTTCAATAACCAATTCAAAAGTTTTCCCCGTGCACTTTGAAACAAAGTAATTTCTATGAGCATATGAAAACAATATATCATAAAGTTTCTGCAGCGGAAGGGTTACAAACTCACCATTTAGACTAATGAATTTGCCATCCTCTTCCTCTTGCCTTTGCCTGTAGGTGACAGGCGCTGCCCGCAGCTCGCGTTTGATTCTGAATGGGTCGTCGTATTCTTCTAATCTATTCGCATAATCTAAATTCATTGTGTTTCTTCTTTCGTGTTTGAATGTATAAAGGTTTGGGTATACATATTCCTTGGTCGAATTAAGTTCAGGGGAATGTTTGCGTGAAGTAAAAGGCTGAACCCCTTCAGGAGATTCCTCCACAATCCATCCCTGGGACGACCTCACCCCCAACAGGAGCAGGAGGAGGAGGCGGCGCCCAAGGGCCGTAAGTCCCTCGCCGGCTGTCCTCATCTCGAAGAAAGTTGTGACGACATCGCTAAGTGCTCTATAGGGACCATTTGTCGGTAGGGCTGACCGGCTTCAGCTCACCATTTTGGAAGATTGGTTCACAAAAGTTCCAGTTAAGATCTTCGATACTTAGATATTCAATCACAAGCTGATAGCATACGTTATCTTTTCGGGCTGCTTAAGAGCTATACCTTGACTTGCAATAAACAGTGAAGACAGATAAACTGGGTCCGCAAAGACACAAGACAATTTTTTATCGAATGAATATAAACACGAAGAACTGCAAGCGGGAGGGATCAAGAAACTCAAACTCAAAACTACTGAAAGCACAGCTTATGTCATCTATTGACTCATATTCTGGCGCGCCTAGGTCTCACGTTCTTTACATTTGCGCTCTCATGTTATTGGTGGAATAAACAGATCAAGTTTGTAGAATGGCGCACTTCTGTCTGACCAGCGCTTCAGGCAAATGTTACCTTCGTAGATTTCCGGTGACATTCGCAATCTGAAACAAAAGAAATAAAACATCAGACAATGAAACATATTAGATATGCATGTCAATGACACGGCATGCTGTGGATAATTTGACTTGGATGTACACATTGCATATTTATTCCAGAAAGGAGGTGGAATACCTCCGTGAACAAAGTGTTGAAATTTTTTGAAAAATTTTTAGTTTATGGTGGAAAGTGTATATCGACCAGCAGTTAGTCATTGCTCAACCAGCTATAATGTTATCACTTTTGTCCAACATTTGTAATTTCACAGAGATCAAATATTTACGAAGTGTACTAGGCAGCATTAGTAGTATAGGGCTAAGATAGGAGCAATTCAGCAGTGCTAGCACGCACGTCCAAAGGGTGGGTACTTCTCTTAGAGATTCTGTAGAATATTTAACATCACAAACCAAACATAGTTATAACTGTGACCAAATAAAACGAACTAACTCGATGGAAGAAGCTACGAAGGTGTACCTCATAATTTCAACAATATAGCGGTTAATAACTTAGTAATAAATAGAACCTAGTTGCCACACCAGGGTAGTTCGAAGGCGGCCAACTGCACTACTGCGTATATATTTCGATGCACGACGATGGCCTTATTTCTCCAGATAAGCTATCTCAAATGATACTGATAGCCGACAAGTGATGACAGTCATCTCCGCTCTTGTCAGGCGAGGAAATTGCAGATGAAGATTAACGCGCGCACAACCATGGGAAACAACACGAGTAGCGCTACTCAGAATACCCTTATACCAACGTCATCCTATAATTATGCAAGTATATCATTGTGGTATGAATAAAAACAACGTTCTGTAGTATTGCGCGAATCCATCTTGATCTCCATCAAATGATGGCTTTTAACAGCAGATAACATCAACAACTGTTTATTTTATATACATTATGTCATTGAGCCTTAAGAAAAGTGAAGGCAAGTTAACCCTCTACTGAGCAAAAGACCATACACGGTATTGCTTTCTAATGGCGTTATTCCTACAGAGTAGTTCTGCAGGTGCCGGCAAAGGGTAATGGTGAAGGCTGCGAGACTTCGATGGCGGCAGATGGAGCGGTTAGCGTATCACTACTTCCAGCGAGTGTGTATACATACATACATACATACATACATACATGGTCGCGGCGAGGTGGATTTCGCCTATAGCGACATAATTTTTTACAGGAATAATCAAATGGCGAGAAGCCACTGAAGTACGACAGAAACAAAAATTAACTCTTTATCCTGACGTTTATGTTGCTTTTCCCACAAGTCTTCTCCATTTCTACATTTGACGCTAAAACTCGAACGCGGCAATCGATTGCTGCATACGGCAATTGAAAAAATCATTAACGTTGCTTTATTTCGGAAATGTTCGGTACTTTGGTGTCAGGGCTCAGAGCGCCGAGTAATTTCTGTTACAACTAGAGCACTCTCAGAGCGCATACCTCCACCAAGCGAGGCAGAAGTAGCAATAAATTCAAATTGGCTTTGAGACAATAATTTTCTCTGTATAAACTCCAAAATCTAATCATTTGTGCTTTTTTATATTAATAAGAGCTTGTGCAATTTTCTTGAAGATCCGCTCATAATTTATTGAGTTATATTCCTAACAAACGTTATGACAAACATGAGTCAAACATACAAACGAACAAACCAATCTGCACCAAAATTTAAGCATTTATGCCTTTTAACATTACTAACAACCCCTTCAAATTTCATAAAGATCCATTTATTATTTTTGAGTTATTGTGCTAACCAGCATAAAATTAAAAACAGTGACAAACGAAGAAACGGATCATTGCAAAAATTTGGTCATTCACTCTTTGTTATATACCTAACAACTGTTAATTTAATAAAAATCTATCCATAACTTTTTGAGTTATGGCTTTCAGAAAAATGAAACAGACAAACAAACTGATGAACATTTCTTCACCAAAAGTTAATCATCTGTACCTCCTAACATTCCTAACAATCCCTGTAAATTTCGTCCAAATCGGTTCATTACTATCTGAGTTATCTTGGTGACAGACAGAGAGACAAACACGACGAAAACATAACCTCTTTGGCGGAGGTAAAAAGTTTCTATGTACCGTCTAAAGGGTAAACTTGATCCGACTCCTGATTAAATTGGTCCCTTAAATTTAGTATGCATAACTTTATCGTTGTAGATATTGCTCTGTGGGTAAATACACTACACTATGTTGTAGCACATTAAGAGTAGGGATGGGTTATAGTACTCTAGATCATAGACTCACGACAAGCTATCAAACGTCGCTTCGGCTCTATGGATAAGCTCCTTATTGATGAAGTCCTGTGCCGCACATGCACGTTCTGAACTCAAAGTTCTTTACCCAATCTATAACCATTGATTCCCAACGGTCGCTCGCATTAGTAGCTTTAAAAATGCGCTCTATCTAAGACAAGTGAAACAATTTCTTACATGGAAGGATTCAGCTATAAAGAAAACAAGGTAGCCAAGTGGGTAAAGGAAAGAAGTAGTTCTTAGGAAATAAGTCACATAATGGAGCAAAAAAATAAAATAGAAATAAAAAGCATACTATAATTCGGAGAAAGAAAACAAGATATCAAATTGGTGGGTATAAAAAAGAAGCAGTTCGGAAGGCTACGGTAAACAGAATAGTCCAATCGAGAGTAGAGCTCTTCAAAACTTATAGGATTTACAGAGCCCATGGCCAGCTTATGTCCCTCCCTTCCTAGGGACAGCAATGCACCAAGTCTTTGCCAAGAATTAATAAGGAGGAGGAGGAAGGCTGTGGGCCACTCGACCTCAAGAGCAGCCGAAACATGAGAACGGCCGCTATCAAGCACAGGGCCGCTTATACGCCGCAACTGATACGCAGGCACTCGTGCGTGTATGCTCTTCAGTGCTGACGTAATGCGCGGATTTGCCAAGAAACGTGGAAACACAGCACTTATGGAAGCTAAGTGCATTCCTCAGTATAACTTTTGAAATGTAAAGCCGAATCGGGTGAGCATACCGTCTTTGGTATAACTTTTGAATAAAATGCAAAGCTGGATATCGTAGGTTCCAACCTCGGCTTAATTATCCAAATCTAAAGCTGGGTATGATGTCATATTGAGGATAACTTGGAATGGAACAAATATGGAATTGACTAAGCCCGACGCTGCAAACATTTAGTATCTAAACTGATTGAAGGATTAAGCAGATCAAACTGACAGCCCACTGTAAAAAAGGCAGAATCCAATAGTTACCTATCTGTTAATTTCACTGTGGTAAAAATATGTAAACGTAGTAAAACTCGAAAAAAACAAGCACTGCACAAACATTCGCAGCAATGTAAAGTTACACGTTTGGTAAAATAAATATTTCGTTAAATTCACGCTATAACATATTTCTACCGAGCGGAAACCAAAACATCCTTGAACCCTCGAAAAAGAAGGCAAAATGACTATGGACTTTAGAATACATAAGCACTATAAAGCTGCAGTAAGAAAAGTGATAAAGATGCAGTATCAGACTCCGATATCTTGGACAGCGATGTGGAGACTCTCCTATAGATAGTAACTACGTGACACTAGTCACGTCCTATACATACAATAACAACAACCCGCATGGTAGAAAGTATTTATGACAGGTGCAAAGCTGCTAGCAAATCCGGATTACTGTAAGCAACAGACAAAGGAATGCAACGAAGTTATACTAACTCATTTTCCGATGTTTTTTTTAATATTCGACCGCGTTCCTAACTTAATTTATGATACTCCATTACTCATTTTTCTACAGAAGTTGTAGGTGCACGTGTAAGGTTACAGGTCTTATGAAAAAAAAAAATAGTAAGGCATATACTTTTCATTATTACAAGGAAGTAATACACGAATGTTACAAAAGATTCAGTGAATTACCAGCTTTATTATAGCTATTCTAAAATCACAGATATGCATTCAGTAGTCACCCAGATACCAAACTCGAACACATAATAACCCTCGTCCTCATGTAAACCTCACACCTAAACTGGCAGTATAGCCAACATGAATCACTATACTCATCCATCTACCAGCACCCATGCGTATAACTATAGGAGTAATACGACAGAGATACCAGACGCACACCACGTGCCTAAGTTAGTAATCTCAGGTGGACTTTGTATGGGTTAGACGTCGACGACTGTAAGCGTCATGTAAACAGTGCTGGGGCAGGTGAACACTTCCCTTGCCCAGCGTCTCAAGTGTTTACATCGTTGAGTCCAAACCCTGCGCTCAAACAATCGATGCACGTTTTTCTTCAGTAAACACAGTTTTGTAAACAGGAGCAAGATGTTCTGTCGTATTCGAGGAAAAAATTGCTCTTGCCCTACCGGAGTCCCCATAAACTTGTGTTTCATGCAGAAGACATAAGAAGAATTTTAAGTAAGCGAATGAATCAGCTACAAGAACAGGTTTTTTCTCAAGCGTGAGTAATTGCTGAACGCAGGATTCTTGGGAATAAAATCAATCATACGCTTACATACGAAACACTTGCACGCCCAAACGTCCGCTACTTTTTGGAGAAAAAAACCTCTTGTATAGAAGACCTGATCTACATACGTCTCATTTAGTTCTTTCGCACTAAAATTTAACTTAAAACCACCAGTTAGACACACAGTCACAAATACGAATGTAAAAGATTAGGTTACAAAAAAACTACACGAATGAACTGCTCTAGAATTCCTAGGATATGCACTATAGAACGCATTTACGTGTATCCCTTAATTAAAGCCAAAGAACCATAAGTAGCGACAGGGGACATTGGCAATCACTTTCTAACTACGCCCCAATCTAAAACCAAACGTTAGACCAATAGAGCACGCCACAAATCTACATGCACGGTCTATTCATTTACGCTAATTCATCCAAGCCAAAAAATACCACAAGTACAGACCGAAACGACAGGTGAGATGGACTGCGATTCTCCAATGACGCCCCAATATGCACACTCCCTCCTACCTTACACCTTGGTCAACACAAACGAAGCAGGCCTTATAGCAAGGCACTACTACACCACTACAGCCGCACGATAACAGATAGATGCAGAAGTGAAGAGCTTCTGCACCTCCACCATCAGCGATAAGGTGTAACAAGAGGGACTCTGTTGCCAGGATGCTGTATACAAACAGGGCTAAACGACTCTCAGTTATCTTAACATACAGAACGCGTTAAGGGGCTGCTCCAACCTGCTTTATGGGTAGCTCATAAGGTCAGACTGCTCCTGTGTAACTCGTCAATGAATGATAGGAAAGTACATGTATCAGACCCTAGAAATGTGTAGCAATCAAGGTAAATAGTGAGGTCTATCTACAGTTTCTACTCCTGTGCCACACAATGATGTGTATAGGCAAAGGCATCCAGTAGATTAGATTATTGAATAGTTTAAGCCTCCGTCTCCACAACGAAGGTGATCTAACAGAGGAAGAAATAAGAGACGTACAGTATGTCCATAGAAACGGGGAACCCATGTACGATGGTGTTCCCACACAGGAGCAACGCGCATGGAAATAGTAAGTCGGGAAAGAAGAGGAAGAACAGAAGACCGTACTTTCAGTATGAGTATGAAATTGGAAAGAAGCAAAGTGGGCACGAAAGACAGACGTCCCGAAGGCCTAACTAATGACTAAGGTATCGTCGCTGCTCCCCATAACATAGGATGGGCGAACCTACACTAACCTAACCCTATGACCTATGGCCCTTCCTATGCCCCCTGAGGGGAGGACATACAGTTGTGAAGGAAATTGCGCCGAAGTGACTATATAGCTGACAGCAATCTAAAGCATATAAGAATTATTATTATTACTAACTAGCGGGGCCAGTAGAAATTACACGGTTAATTAATGTTTTCATCTACTTTTGTTCGACTTAAAGTAGTGCACCTGTAACTTAACCTACCGTGTCTAACCTAATGTCCGCCTGACGAACCCCATCTATACCTTAACACACATCGTCTAGCGGACTCTAAGCTCTCTCGCCTGTGAATTTTGCATACAACGGCTCTACTTGCATCGTGTTTCTATATTTATGCATATCTTTTCTAAGCTCTGTTCTTCCTGTTTACAGATAATTTAGCCGATCATAATCTTACGCGTTTCAATTTTTTTTCTTGTCAGCGTGTAAGATACTTTTAAATGACTACAGGACCCGTGGATATTAATCAGTAGCTCATCATTTTCCTGCTCTTTTTGATACGATAGCTACACAACAAACAGACGGCCAATTTCTTCAGTCAAAGCAGCCTAACCCTCTGTTCTCAAGATGTCATTGCATTTCCCAAGAAATCGCACATTCGCTTGAATGAATATATTAGAGCCGATGTGTCCAACACTACCAGCTCTAATCTCCTATATACAGCGTATCTTGACTACGTATCTGACTGGCCCTATTAAGAACGTCGAGCGTAACAAGCAAGCGAACATAATATGTTGTGAAATGAATGAAAAGCGGTAGATTATGCGAGTGAAATGATGTCTTTTATTAGAAAATGACAATTTTTTTTTTCAAAATGCGCTAAAGAAGACAGCTATCGTTGAACTTCGCTCCAGCGTAAATCAGAGCTTCTTGCAAGTTGAAGTTCCTCTACCTAATATTGAAAAGCGTAACGTGCAGACACATGGACGGAGGGATGAACGGACGGATGGAGCCTCAAGCAGAATTATAATATAGGTGCTCCCGTTTCGTCATTGACAGATGGAAGAAAGTTAGTACTTCAGCACACTCCCGTTTTTTCCCGTCATCAACTTTACAGAAAGAGAAAAAAATTTGTATCGAACATCTAATATTCTGCCTTTAGGCTTGGAATTGCATATTTAGTCGAGTTCCCGTTACACCTTTATATCTTTATATTTACGCACAGCTCAATGCTGAGGAGCTCAGATTTAAATAAGGTGTTCCGGGTTTTTCCGATTGCTACTTCGTATCCTGGACACATATATATAAGGTACCGTTTTTAACCAATTAACTGCCAATGACGGAAATATTCGTTCCCGAAAGGGTATTCAAGTTACGCATGCCTCAGTTAATGGGTTGAATGAAAGGAACTCAATTCAATAAAAGTGTCGAAATGAGCATCAGCGCGAAACTGATCAATTTTGGAAGGCTTCGGACAGGAATACAGAAAGCTTTCTTACTATAGTAAGAATTATTGTTATGTTACTGGTTTAAGCCTCCCTATTAGCAGCGTTCACTGTGACCCAAAGAGAGGAAGAAAGAAGAGACATAGAGAATATCGATAGCAACGTGGAACCCGTGAACGAGGGCGTTCCCACCCAGGACCAATAAACGCGCATGAGAATGTCAGGTGAGGCAAGAAGAGGAAGAGTAGATGAAAGTATTATCACTCCAATATTAAAATGGAAAAAATGCAATGTGGGCCCGAAAGACAGACGTCCCAAAGGCATATCTAAAGCTAAGGTACCTATATATGTATGGGGTTCTCCTGGGGGCGCTGCTCATAATATAAAATGGGTGAACTTGAAAGCGTGTAGGACTGGTTCTGTCAATATATTGAAAGTATCATACAATGCTATATCCACCAGAGTGAACAAGTATTCTCCGTGAACAACTACGATACTATATATAGTATCAGCACTCGCCCACTATCATCAGCCCGCTAAAAAGTGGCACCAAAATTTGGTGTAGAAATTATGGCAAATACTCATATTAGCTCCAGCTCTGCTTCCATGTAACAAAGTACCGCATTGGAGAAAGTACATTCATACGGGACCACCGTTATGCAAAGAAATTAAACGAAACATCAGAGTCAATTTAGACAAAATTTTCTGCTACTGCACAACACGTCAACAGCGTTTAGGTACAAGCAAGCGGTAAAATTTTCAAATTATATCAGGGTTAATATTAAAGCCAGGCCAATTGCTCCCGTAGACCTAACTAGTCAGTGTCGAACTGGAATCCATTTATACTGGAAGGGAACAAAGGACATGAAACAACGAAACAAAAGCCGTGAGCGCATTTTGCATAGTGTAGAAGCACCGCTTCGAACACTGTGTACGTGATAGTGAGAGGAAACTATTCGGTTAGAGGGCAGTGAATATGTAAAAACAAGTTGAACCGTATCTCGTTCTACGTATACTTGTAGGGTATAAGAGAACACTCAGTAAACAATACTGTTTTAGTATTAACATAATTCGTAATTTCATCCTCCATTGCCCCAATTACGTTTAGGAGCAATATGAGGAGAAGGGACATTGTGGGTAACACGATAAAACGACTAACTTTTATACTGCAAAATATACGACTGCAACATCTGATCGATATTTGTTTACCTTACAAACTCCTCACCCAAAATACACAACAAAAATACTGTTTCTACTAAAGCGGCGAGCTATGTTAATACAGCAGCCGGTTAGTACCCAGGTCTCTCGAAGTGATAAGATGCCGAGGAAAACCGATAACAGCACACGAAGAGGTACAAAAAAAACCTGAACCACCTGACTCATTTCATGGTAGAGATAACGCAAGGCTTACCTGCAGATAAGAGCACAATATTCGAATAAGGGAGCGGTTTGTGCTCCATGCACGCAAGCTTGGAATACGAAACTTGGTGCATGGGATCCTGGGCGTACAACGATGAGAACCAGAACCGATGTACGTGTGAAACTCCTAGCCCGCGACCCGTCTCAGTAAATTGCTCTATGCTGTATATTAAACTTTTTGTCTACCCTCACGTGCTCTTCAAGCATAGTCCGGGAGCAACACACACCCATCTCTTTACTGGCCAACGGTCGCCCCGCTAGTAAGCCGCATGATTTCGAGGGAAAACATGTTTTGTCAGCCTTGTGTTCGGAAGGACGGATACGCAGACACGCTGAAAACTCTGTATCCTAAAGAATCCTCCGCGAGTTGTCATGAAGCCACGGTTATTTTACGGAAAGTCGTACTAGTAAGGATTATTGCCCTAATTGACAGGAATTGTTTGTGTAGCATGCATAAAAGCTTGGCAAAAGAAACACGCGTCTACTAGCAATGGTACCTATAAGGTGGATAAAGTGCTGCGCCCGTTGTCTCGAATTCCCATGTTCGTTTCCACGCGAGGGAGGTGAAGTCATGCGAAGCCCAGGCATTGCAGTGTCAGCGTTTCAGACAATGACTCCACAGCAAGAGCACTGTGCTACCTAGCAAAGAAGACCGCCAGGGAGTTGCAATTATGAATAGTCTTCCGTTTTGACGTCATAGCTCGGACAATCTGTAGTTGACGGCAATTGAGCACTCCTCTGCAGTCTTGCAGGCATTTGCAAGGCCACGTTACCTTTACAAGATCCCGGGCATAGAGTAGAGACACAATGAGGGTAAGTCATTATAATAACTACTATTGATAGTAAAACTATTTTCCATTAACTGTTTATCAATAGCACTGCAGCATCCAAATGACAACGATGGATTCAGATAAGAGCTGTACAAATTCAACAACAACTTCTAAAATATGCTATTAATTCACCTTATCGCAAAACCTGAAGCGCATATATACGAGTTTTATTCCACGCTAAAAAGGTACCTAGCTGTACGAAGCTTTTGATTCGAGGTGCAGAGAGTTCTAATGCGTCGTACTATAGTTGCGTGCAAATATCACACATTAATATATCGGTCTTGTTCCTTCTGTGCATTGAAACTCTGAAAAACTACAATTACTACTCCTAGCATCAGTTCTTCCAAATTCTCTGCTTTCGAGATAAGATTAGATAGCTGGCTGAAGACGGACAATGTAATACCTCTATATGCAGATTACTGACATACATTATTCAAAACGCTCTCAAAACGAGAAAATAACCTGCACCAAGACTTTAGTGAATTAACTCACTACTAGTAGCCATCCCGCTGGTCACGAACTGCAGAATCACCTCTACACAAGATGAGTGGCGTGCATAACGTCAGCTGGACCTCGTCCGAAGAATCATCAAGGTAAGGACACAAATATTCAACCTAACAGTCACCTCACTTTGTGTCTATGAAGCCCAGTTCACATTAGCAACGTTTGCTCCGCTTAAGCCTATCAGTCGTTCAGTGAATATGTAGTTGACTGGCTCGTGGGGCTTCACATTTGACTGGGTGTGTGAACGGTGCGATGCTACTGCGTAGAACGTTCTCCGCACATCAAATTAACAGAAAACCATAGATTCACAACGTAAATTGGTTGAAATTATGAGTGTAACTGCATATACTTCTACAATTTTTTTTAATATTGTTCATGTCGAACATAATAGAAAACAGTTTTGATACCACTTACTATCGACAGGCAAGGTAACAGCAGTGAGTGAGAATTTATTATATTTATATTTTTATACGTACTGCATGCACTCAGTGAAACTGCAAAAAAACAATGTACAGTATACAGCTTTAACTAATGAATAAATAGAAATCTTGCACAACCAGTTAAGTGCCAGCTGATATCTTGCTGCGTTCATTTAGAAAACAAAAACATGGTAGGTTAGGTTCACTTTATAAAATGCCCGAACTATGAGATTTTGACATAAAATTTGGATAAAACAGGGAGAATGTGCTCATAAGCAGTTCTTTTGCATGCATAAAGTCATAGTTTGGGCAGCGTGTGGGTTAATATGCCATTATTTTTTGTACATTGTAGCAAGTAGCGGACCCATTCTGGCACACTGGACATAAAATGTTTACCTAAGTTTGTATAGTCGTGCCGCCTGGCTGTAGCGTAATGCGCGTTTTACCGTAAATTTCAGGGATATTTGGAACATGTTCGCTTCTCTTTCGTTAATGTGTGTTTATATATAGCAAAAACACTATATTATGCCCAAATTATGTATCAAAAAGCAATTAATTCCAGCATTTCATTAAATGAAGCTCACCCGAAGATCGCGTCGACGGCGTCGAAAACACAACCTGCTGCAGTCCGCCGTCGCCCACCGTAGCTCACTCAGTCGTCGAGCGAGAGTAGCGGCGTCGTTCGCTGGCCGACGGGCTGTGACGGCAACGAACGTTCCTAATGTGAACTCGCCTTTACGCTACACAAATAACTGCTCAACATTTTGCGACAGTATCTATCTCTCTCTCTCTCCCTATTTTACCAAGTAACGCTTTATATACAGCATCAACAACCGCTTATCATTTCGGCACCGCTTTACTCTTCGCATCACCAGCTAGCGCATTATTATTAATCGTTCAACATATCGATACTGTCACTACCTTACCTTCATTCAACGGACGTTCGTAAAAACCCGATAAGCATACGCCTCCGACGCACGCGGTCCAGAGCTCGGCCTCGTTCTTCGAGTCTACAGCGTCAGTCAACAAGGCCTCTACCACAGCGATAACACGCGCCGACATCACCACTCGAGTTGTTAACCACGGCGCAAAATTGTATGACGGTCGTGTTACATACAACACGATAGTGATCTTTCTCACGTCTCGGAGTGCCAGGTAAATGAGGAGACGGCACGGTGATGTGTAGTAAAAAAAATTGACATCGTGTTTGTTATCCTGACGAAGCGAAGAAGGTAACAAGTTTTTTTTATATGAATATTATAATTATGAGGGTTGATGCGGGANTCTTTCTAGCTAATGACATTCTCAAATTAGAGAATGTAATACCATCCAAGATCATCATCCACGAAAACTACTAGAAAAAAAAAGTTTAAATTCCATCACAAGTAAATTTCAGCTTATATGCACAAAAAAAAAAAAAAAAAATGGAATGAGCACGAAAGGAAACTTGTTACCAACTTGGCCCTAACAGTAACAAAGAGGCAACTCTCTATATGGTCAGTATTACACATGCCGTTATTAATAATCTTGGTTTAACCTCCGTGCCCACTGAGATCCATGTCGCTGTAGAAGATACTTTGCATTACGGTTAAGTAACCCTGCTCGATGGAAAACATCTTTGCCTGACGTGGTCTGTTCCAAGCACATCTAGAGCACTCTGAGAGCGCATACCTCCGCCAAGTATGGCAACGTTAACGAAAAATACAAATTGGTTCTGAAACGCTGGTTTCTTTTTATTCAGCACAAGAATCCGGTCATTTGTATCTTTTCACAGTAATAACAGCTTCTGTAAATTTCTTGAAGATCCATTAGAAACTTTATTGCCATTTTGACAAACATTAGTCCAACACACAAGCAAACGGATCATCACCAAAATTTGATCATTTCTATTTTTTAACATTTAACAATTCCTGTAAATTTCATAAAGATATGGTCAAAACCTTTTAAGTTATTTTGCTAACAACCATAAAACCAAACACAGAGACAAACAAACGAATAAACAGACCGTAACAAAAATTTGGTCATTCACTGTTCGTGATAACTTATACTTAGCAACTCGTGTACATTTTATAAAATCCATCCATAACTTTTGAGTTGTGGCATTAAGAGAAAAAAAAGAGGCAGGCAAACAAAGGGATGAACGGATCTGTACCAAAAGTTAATCATCTGTTCCTCCTAAGTTTACCTAGCAATCCCTGTAAATTTCGTAATTTGTGTTATCTTGGTGACAGACAGAAAAATAACACGATAAAAACCTAACCTCCTGGGGGGAAGTAATACGTAGTAGTTACAAGTCCGAAACAAACTTCACAAAAATAAAATCGCACTCTGTGTAAACGCATAGAGAATACAGGACAGCAAAAAATAAACCCGATTACATCGTTAAGTGGTGCATAAATACCAAGAATGAAGCAGCATGTGACCGACGTTAACAACACGCAATACCTTGAGTATACATAACAGTTTACGACCGAGGCACAGAAAGCACGCAAACCAATTGTGGAACATCTGTATAAGCTGACAACTGAGGTAGACAAAGTACACAAATAGAACATTTCTGTAAGCCTACAACTGAGGTAAAAAAGTACACAAATAGAACATTTTCGTAAGCCTACAACTGAGGTAAACAAAGTACACAAATAGAACATTTCCGTAAGCCTACAAATGAGGTAAGCAAAAGACTCAAATAGAATATTGCCATAAACCTACAACTCACGAACAATTAGCACCAAAATGTGACATCAACGACGAATCTATGGCTAAGCAGCCTAGGATTATTTTAACTAATTTAACCAGAAAAATCGTCTTAAATTACGAAATTCATATCTAGCGTATAGATAAATTAAGAGAATATATACTAATTTAGTAATTATCTATAGAAAATTGCAGTGGATGCTGGTGGAAACTTTCACTGCACTAGCGCCGAATTTGGTCCCTTTTGGCGACCTGATTTAACTTCTTTTTCTTAATTAAAGCCTTATTTACACTTCATATTCAGTTCAGAGTGCTCTTCACAGAAGATCTTATTCCTTACCAACAAATATAAGCACCATTATAGCAAATTCTGTACTCGAGAGAAACCACAGTAACAGTTAGCCCATTGCTCGAACTTTCTGAACTTGGCGACAATATTTTACGATATTTTGCAACTTAAGTAGCTG
Source organism: Parhyale hawaiensis (assembly GCA_001587735.2). Taxonomy (NCBI): domain Eukaryota; kingdom Metazoa; phylum Arthropoda; class Malacostraca; order Amphipoda; family Hyalidae; genus Parhyale; species Parhyale hawaiensis. Next base: position 24,697,234 of record LQNS02278160.1, read on the forward strand.
GCCAGTCATGAGCGGGAGATTTAATGGAATTAAATCGAAAAAATACGGTGATATATTCAAGAAAACAACATACGAAAGCCTAAGGTCACACACTCAAACACCTCGACTCGTCGATGTGATGTAAATTAGCTACGTGCGGTCACGGCTAAGTTTCATTTTAGTCCTAATGAGTCCTCCCGTTCCATTCTTTGCTTCCTGGGTATAACCGAGGGCTAGTATGCCTATAACACCTCGGAAGATATGGGCACAATTAAATAAACTATACTGCTTACGATAACATGTACTGGTGCACAGAATCAGATTGGGTCACTGCATGACGGTACTAGTTCATCATAAATCATTTTCATCTTCAATCGAAGCACAATTAGATTAACTTATTAGAACTGAAGAGAACACAAATCGCAACTGTTACGCTAATGCGGCCGTGCTCGTCATTACGTCTGATGGGCCTTAAGCACCATTCCCCATTAAGCCCTAGCACCTGTTGGAGTAGAAAGCACTATATTGCTGCCCATAGGAATAGGGTATAGCATACTCCATGATAGTGATCTCAAGTTAATGTAATACTAATTCGACATACGTCGTGGTTAAGCTTCTAACAATATTAGTTTTCCCAAAAAGTATCTCATGTTAACGCATGCCTGCCTGCGGAGAGTGGTGCAACTTTTCACTTGATACAAGCCATTCACTGCAGATCCACATTATTACATCTAAACATATACGTATTCCATTCGTTAAACAACACAGATTAAGTTCAACAAACAATGACAGAGAAAACTCTCAGCTGGGGGTACAATTTCCGAAGGAAGATAAACAAAGTACACGGAACAAGAAGAACATCACCAACAGATGGCAGGTGTCTAGTCTAGAGCAGCCCCAACATACGCGCCATGTAGGGCAGGCGGTCTAGCTGTGTCTATACTTTTGTTCAGTGCATTATGGTACGCCGCCTCATGGATGGAGCTTTGTATAGCAAATCAGGTCTGTTCAACCTATGCCGCCCTGACTTATTAGCAGCACTAACTATTTCCACGTATTGAATTGATGCAGCAAGTAAGCCGCAACGATGCCAAGATAAAGACATTTTATTCCGCAAGTTTGACCCAAGCCTGGAATAATTGTTTTTTTCTTGTTAAGTACAGTAGTAAATTGTTGCGCAATATAGTTGAATAATGACCTGTAGGAGCAGACAAGAAGTGTTCTATACATAGTTACAATGATACTACTCACTTACTGAACGTCGCAAAAAATGAAAATTTTGGATTCCCGTAGGAATAGCACTGCTTGAAATATCTTCTACCCTGGAGGTTAAGCTTAACAGAGTCGACGCTATAGTTGCATGCCACTATAGTTTCGGCAACTCTGTGTGCGCGTTTCTATTTACCGTACTTGCATTGAACGGTTGCATGCAACTTAAGTTTCACGTTGCATGCAATTAATTACATACAACCAGTTGCGTTGGTGTGCGGCCCGCATCTTTTTTTCGGACTAGACCCTCAAAATTATATTATTAAAAAGGCGATTTCAAATTATTATGTAAAAAGCAATAGCAAAATATCAATGGGACTAAACAGACAATCAGCATAAAAGTACTATCATATCAAATAGCAGAATTTGGTTGTAAATTAAACGCTTTCCAGAAATAACTCAAGTACAACCAGAGACACACAGCCCGCTACGGCATGCACCATCATGCGAACAGGCCAACGCGGGAACACAGAAACACGCTATTAACCAATAAAGTCATCTTTATTCGTAATTACGTTACAGAGGCTGGAAGTTATTGAGAAACGAATAAACTAGTCAAAAAGTATCATAAACCATCATTTTCCGTGAGACTGATGTCACAACTACCGAGTATAGAAAAATAAAAAAAATTGCCATGCATTGAAGAAATGCACAAAATCGAATAAATGACAAAAATGGAAAAAATGGCAAAAACCCCATAAAATGCCCAGTATGCGTTAAAGAGTTAATAAGCGTCAAGCACTTTAGTTTAACAGCTGGTGCGGCTGCTCTCCATCTCGCAATGAATTTAGCTCTCAGTGTCATGTCCGAGCGAGCAATGGCTTGTATTGCAGCACTCGACGCCACAGAAATTGAAGGTTTGCTGCTGGCCAACAATTTGTTCTACCGCCACTGACTTGTGTTCGCGGTTGCTCAATGAAGTTAAGGTTCCCATTGTTAAAATTTGAGCACGTTAAGAGGAGCGGTCCTTACATTTTGGTCATCGTCCTTAAGCGAGCTTTTCTCTCTTCTTCTTAAGGAAAAAAAGGCATTTTCCTTAATTCCAGTTTTTGCGAGTCGAGCCATGATGACGCTTGGGCTCAGAAGAGAGGCGGCTTCTTTGTACGGCCAACGGCTGAAGATCTGCAACTGCATTATGATAACATTGGCTTACCATACATTTCTTTCTATTTTGTAGCTCTGAGCTGCAAGTACTGGTACATGAAAACATCGGATGTGTCCAAGTTCCATCCGGTCGTAAGTAGTAGTATTTCTTCTGGTTTAACCACCGCTACCACTCAGGTGTATAACTATAGCTCAAATTTAATGGCAATAGCTCAAACCAAATGGCAATAGCTCAAAGAGGCCGGGGTGTTAGTCCCGATGTCTCTTTGGGAATGGGCCTCTTGGTTCGTCTACTGCCGCCTATCTAATCTAATCTATATATAACAGTGAATGAAAAAGTACCAATATATCTAGTAAGACAATAATTTCGCTTAGGTTTGTCTATATCACATTCGCAAACACAGATGCGTAAAAGAATATTGGATAGGTCAATAATTTCATTGGATTTTAGTCAACATTAAACTATAACTAAAAACAAATGATTAACTTTAATCTACCTGTTCGTTCTTTTCTATAAACATTCACTAGGCCCGTGACACGTCAACGCGGAAACGATTTCATTTGAAAGGGTTCGCTTGTTATATTAGGTCAGAATGAAATATTTAGTCTAGCTAATAATTTTCACGATTACAAATTTACTGGATATTCGCGTCAACGTTGCTGCAGCTGCATGGTATTGCTAGACAACAATACCAATCTTCAGCTAGGAAAACAGCTCGTTGTAGTTATTTCGAAGTCAAAGAAAAACACAGGCATTTAACCGATACCAGTGGGGAGCGGTACCGTACAATATGGGATTGCAGTGGCCAGAAGATTCTGCTAGGCTTTGGGTCTCGGACAGCTAATAGCTACCCTACGGTTCCATTTTTAAGGATTTAGGTGAATATACACGCAACCACACACACAGATGTCACTGTTGTTGATGTAATCAAAGTACTTTCCCAACTACGAACATTTTTATTATAGGCCAAAGTGATCAGTTTTATCATTCTTACCAATAATTCTCAATAACAATTCTTTATTCCCAGCTCTTTTATAAATACAGACAAGCATCTTCTATGGTGCTAACGATTTGGAGTACCTACATAAGCAACTACCGTATACAGCATCAACTCAATCTCACATATCCATTCTGAGCATATTACTGTCAAGGATATGGTAACATTGCATATCAATAGCTATAGTACCAAGAATGCATAGCTGGGTGGGTGTTCATTCTGTACCGCTAATGCCTAGAAGATTTAAGGCACAGAAACTGTACACTGTGAAAAATGCGGTAAGTTCTGTGGAAAAATGTCAGCAAATATAAAAAAAAAACTTTAAACTAACAGTTTTTTCTCAAAACTTTTTAATAGAGTAGCTACTTTTTCGGTATATTTGGCGGATCTGCAAATTTCGATAAGAAATTATCTTCAATTTTCAAGAGTTACACTGTAAAAGAAAAAAATCCATAATTTCACAGGAATGGTGGTAGAAAAATGTCAAAGAATTTCGATGAAACGTTTAGATTTTTAGGGACATAATTGTCCAAGTCTTCCAGTTGAAAAAAATTTGTTTTAATTGATTATAAAATTCTATGCGTGCAGCTATAATTACTTATCTGCAGCAGGTGTGTCGACTAAGACGTTCATAAACCGACTATGTTACAAGATATAGAAATGAATCTTCGAATCTCCATTAACGTAACTTATAGCTATCACGATCCTTTTGTGGAGATAAGAAATCAATAGGCGTCTTCCCTTTGCTTCAAAGCAATTAGTCCGGTAGGTTTTTAGCTAAGTATGTTGATGTGGTTGGAAATTTGGTAGTAATACATTTTGTGCTTAATAGGTTAACTATAAAATCCGTATTTCGGAAGGTCAAAATCAAGAATGTATTATAGCGATCAGGTCACGCTGCCGTAAGTCGATGGAAAATGGCCAAACGAGTAACAAGTGTCGCTTCAAACTTTGATAAGAAAATACGCGCATGTACATTTCGGACTCCTTGAGCAAATTGATGATTCGGTGCATTGGGGAAGAGTCGAGATTTTATTACCGATTGATTCTCTTGCCCGTCTAAATCAAGATTTTATTACCGATTCTCCTGCCCGTCGAGATTTTGTTACCGAGATCAGGAAACCTTGACCGGTGGCGGCTGAGCAACTTCAGGTAGCGCAGATACGTAAAAAAAAATTAATGACATACAATTATGTGGACACTTCAAGTGCGACGGACCCAATTAGGGGCGAGTCTGAGCTACAACATAGGCGATCAGACAAGGGGCATGACCTATAGCAGCAGGATCATAGATCGTATAATGCACGGGCATGACGACCCAAGGGTGTGATGAACGTGTGTAACTAGAAGAGGCATGACCAACAATGAGTGAAAATATTCGGTAGATTTTACGGGTAAACAGATGGCAGTAAAAAAGTTGAAAGCAGAAAATCCGCAAAGCTTAAGGTCGATCCACTATTTTGAAAAAAGAAGAAAATCAGTCACTTTTGGTCCTGGAATGGTCCTGAATTTCTACAATTTGGACTATATAGAGAAGCAACTGTATCTGTAAATTGTTTCAAAGAAAAAGGTCTGTAATTTTTACGGTGTCACTGTTCCCTAAAAAAAATTCGAAAATGTTACGGGGAAAATATTTGCGGTAAGAGTACGAAAAAAATCCAGTGAAACTGAAGGCTTCATTCAGCGTAAACAACAGAATTATAGCAATAGGATTCATTAAGAAGCAAGGTACGTTATGAACGCAACAAGTATTAGAGTATAAAGAACATGTCTGGCCTAGGCTTGAGTCTTCCTGCCCGGCGAGTTTTCCTTAAACATGAGATGAAGAAAGAAGGAACATTGAGTACCCCAAGGAACGCGTGGGGCTACGCATAAGACAAGTATATCGGAAAATGCAGTATCAACGTCACAAAAAAAGTCACTCTGCTTCAAAAATGTAATAATTCCCTACAGAGTACATTCCATCCCAAGATTAAGCCAATTCTATCCAGAAGGTATTCACTTTATTGCAATATTAACTCCTAGTAAAAGTGAAGTCATCGCATCGTATACTGTGCCAACATCCAGCAGAAGATATGTCCCTCAACACTGTGTCACTTCATAAAAGAAAACATTTCCCGTAAACACTGGACCAAGGCACAGCAGAAAACATTTCCCGTAAACACTGGACCAAGGCACAGCAGAAAATATTTCCCGTAAACACTGGACCAAGGCACAGCAGAAAACATTTCCCGTAAACACTGG
>LQNS02278160.1:24705807-24717152 GCA_001587735.2 Parhyale hawaiensis
ACACCGCATCAATTCCCAGCAGAAGTCCGTTCACCTAAACGCTGCGTCCGTTTCCACAACAGGTGTTCGATGACCATATACACGAAGACGCAAATATTTCTTCAGACTTTTTTCGAGTAGCCTATTTGTGTTTGGCCTGGTGGAAAAGGGAAGGGGGCAGGCAGGCAGGCACTCGTTCCAGCTAGCGAAATGTTTACCTATGGACAACAGGGAATAGGTGCTCCTGCATACACTTGCTTCATCAGGGCCAGCGACCTTGAGTTGGCGGAGCTGGTAAGGGCCTTGGGCACAAAACTTGGACGAGTGAGCCAAGATGTGGCGATGAGAAAGTGAAATTTACCTAGCAGAATACACAGCTGTTGGACCTGAGGAGGCCTCTGAACTTGTTTCTCGGTAACGTCTGGTTGTGCTACCCAAGATCTGGGTAACGGCAACAGTTGGAATGACTATTAAAGAGAATTTCAAGCAATGTGCATACAGAGAAAACGTAAGGTCGTGGAAGTCAAATAAATACTTTATCGGACACAATGGCAACAGCGAACTAATGCCTCCAGTTCTAAATTTGACTCCCTAAATGCTGCAGACTAAAGCACAATTTGATCCCAGTAACTATATACATAGTACGTTCACCTTGCCATTAGGAACAACAATAAAAGGTATTTTTTTAAGATTCTATAGGGATATTCTAGAGCAAATAACGTTTCTTACAGCAACAGCTAATAAACTTGAATGGGGTCTTCACAAGAGAAAACTACTTGCTAAATATTGGACAAGATTATACACGCACAGTTGATCATAGGCACATTTTAGAGAAAACAACATACATACTCCGTTTACGAACGCTCACGACTGAGATAATTACATAAGAGTTGGAAATTCACTTTATCCAACCTTAACTCTAAGTATACACAGAAACACAAAGGGTACAAACGAAACATCCATTTTGGGATTCAGACCAGGAGGTTTCGTTTAAAATGTCATTTTATCAGTGGATGCGTCAATAAAACGTGTCCAGTGGAACTCCTTTAACGTAGACAGGCGGATATTATCTCAGTTTCTGGACGAATCTCAGCCTGGAGATGACCAGTTCTACACCACGCTTGTTTCCATTTACATTCGTAAAACATTTTTTTGGGCTAACTCCATATGAAATCGTGAAGTTCTACAGTTGAATATACTACCTATTAAGTTTTACTACATATTTTGGTTGGTCATTCAATATAACGTGGACCTTAGATTGCTACAATTCGCAACAGATGGTGCTCTATACGGTCTCTCTTTTAGAAATTATTTCAGTGTTTGGGGTCTCACATTTAGGAGTTTTCTTAGGTTTGCAAGTCTCTGTTCGAGGAGTTCTACTGTAATAGCAACGGGAAACTTTCACTGTACCCATTACCACATATTACTGAGACATTGATTAGAAGATAATAGTCCAAATCAGTTTGTATAAATGCCCAATATCGATCATTTTTATCGTTACCTTTGTATTTCTTTTTAGTCGTATAAAACCATAACCTCATGCCGCCAAGTCTACCCTTCTACTCTTCACAATCTTAACAATGCTCTTTTCGAGACGTCCAACATATAAAAACATAATCCAGTGTCATCCAGTTTATCCATTTCTCTTGACAATTTTGTATAGCAAATGCTCTTTTCTAGACAAGTTAAACACTGTAATTCCTACGACAAACCATACATTGGTCAAGCGATCAAAGGTTACGACACTACTACAGTTACCTGTACCGATACTATCTGTACAAATCCCAGAGACTGCCCATGCCCTGTGATCCAACAGACGCGCCAAGATCTACAAACATGTCAACAACTCGCCGTCACACGCAAATTAGGCAAACGCTGCCCCTGGCAAAACTGCGACAAAAAGACGGAACCACAACTGTCAGTTTCTAATTGACATTGCAAGGTCAGAGAGAGAGAGAGAGAAGGAAACGAGTGGATGCGTCGACCAGCTGGAGAAAAGAGCGTAATGTGTTCCGATTGACCCCAGTGCCATATAAGTATCCCGGCATAAGGGATTATTGGTAAAATTATATTCCTCGATTAATTAACCACCACACCTACATCTCGTTCCCATAGAGCCTGGCAGTATGTATTTTGCAAGCTCTGCAATAACACACATGATAACAGCAACGTGGGTCACTGCTGGGACATAAATAGCAGTTCGTTAACCTGTTAAGCGTCATCGATGATATACTGTATATTGACGCCAAGGATTGCATTCTCACAGTCACAGTTAGCTCTGTTCACATACAAGACGTGATCTCCAAGTGGGTCTCTCGACATGTGTTGATGCATGGCTGTTCTGCTTTTCTACGGTCGACAGTATCGTCTTGAATTGATTGCAGCCTAAATTCTACTCGATGTAGAATCAGGTGACGAACAAAGTTTATACCCTTTTGATCTCTTCCATCCCTTTCTCGAATTGCCCAATATTGTCCTTGACTCTCATCATTTGACTGGCGAATAATAATCACAATTTGGAGCTTCATAATAGTTCATATGCACTGGACGAAGGTGCGGTTTTTCTTACGGGCACAAGGAGGCTGTACGTGTGAGGTAGATCTTGCAGGCATACGTAGGCTGTGTGAGATTTATATTGCGGGAATTAGAAAGGTTAAGTGAGGATGCCACTATATGGGCATGTATCCCCAAGCTGCTTGACAATACAGAAGTACGACAAGGTGACACATGCATGCTATGTCACACGTCAGCTTTTACTGAACGACATGGCAAGGTCCCGGTACGCGGAGGGAGACACAGTACTCTATAGAGAGCCAGTACTCGCAAAGATGGTAACCGCTCAAAAGAAGTTCAAGGTAGACCGAGGCCGTGGCATCAGAGAGATGAAAACAGATACGCCATACATGGTCGTCTACCACCCCACCAATTGTGAAAAACATGAGCAAAAAAATGAACTCCAACCAGCTGAAATGAGAATACAAATGCGATCTTCTAAAGAAAGAATATTGGGTATAAATTGAGCCCTAGCTATACTAGGCCATGGTATCTCTCTTCAAGAGGTTTCCCCCATAGGAAGACAATAGGACAGAGACCTCTTTCAGTAAAATAACACAACTTGGTGTAAATCGAGTTATTGTGGTTACTGAGCGCGGTAGAAAACAGGAAAATAAATCAATGCTAATCAGGTAAAGATTGAGAATCATAAGTAAATTGATGCTAAAATATTAGAAGATTCACAAAAAAAGACACCGTAAGCTAAATAACCGAGGTGAGACACTATAAATACAACTATGATATCAATTTTTCCCAACAAATAAAATAAACAGGAAAAACATTATGTTGAACCAAAGTTAATTTCCACCCGAACAGAAATAATTGCGTACGCGAAAAAATTTACATTCAAATGTCAGAAAATGTGAGCGTAAATTACGTTTTTCATGGCTTTCTGCTGTAGTTTAATCTTACACTAAATATTAATTTATTTTTCTCTTTTGGATGCAGTAACAAACTTACGTAAAGGGCTCAACACTGACGTATTCATTCTTAAAGCTAATAAAGGGAGAAGAGTCAGAGGTGACCTCTAGAATTACACTAGTGGACATCAGACATATATAATATATACCGTATGTAAATGCAAGGACCAAGTAAAACGTTTATGAAGTACACTACATCATGTAAAGTTAAAACAACGAAGTTCTAAGAACAAAATAAGAGTTTTCAGCAGAAAACAGGCGGTACACCAAATTTCAGAAAGTTTAATTTTCATTTCGAGCAAGGAACATCGGGTAAACCCTGACGGTGTTCCAGGAACAACAAGCGCTGCCAAGGATCGTTTGTTCCAAAGACTTGTAGTTTGCATTCCAAACAGAGGAGAACTGCGGGATAAATGCAAACTGGAAAAGTTGCTCGTACTTCCACATCCACAAGGCGAGATTAAACGACAGTCAACACTTTTGTTCACCAGAAAACTATAACATTACGGGCAGAAACTGACGTCTAACTGAACATGAAAGGTGAAATAATAGGAAAAGTTTTCTAGTGACGGCGTATTAAGAGAGAGAGAGCACATTTCTGACTAAAGGCATGTTCACACTAGTCAAAGGAATGAGTTTCCCAGGCTCCCTGTCCGAATCCGTTGCTGAGACCGTCTGCACTGTGCAAACACGCAACGCTCTTCGAGCTCTAATTCACTTCACAATTTCGAAAAAGTATTCGAAAGTTTAGAAGTGACACTTGTTTATCGAGCTGACTTGACGGTAACAAACATTTTAGCTTTTTTTAAGCACGCAGTTGTGTTTAGAATGGATCGATGAAACATTCAGACGATTAGCTAACGGAAACGCGTTCACTTGGCCATCGTGTGAACACGTCATGAAAGTTAGCACAGCGCCTAACAGGGACTGTCGAGAGTTATTATAAACCAAGGAAAGTCGTTATCGTTTATTATCATGGGAAGGGTTCTTAGGGCGAGTCTTCTGACCTCCAATCATAATACCCAGTAATTCAAAAATGAAAAGAAAGGGAGCATATAGAAGAGGAAAAACAACGAACCAAAAATACATATAAAGAGCAGGTAGGAAAATAAGTAATACACTATGAAGTGCTGCTAACTGATAACATTCTAGGTAAATTATTGACGCGAAGATGTCAAAATATACATATCTGTACCCGAAGAAGTCAACCACCGTAGCAAAGCAAGTCCATGTATGGTATTACATTCTTTAAAGCAACTTTCAATATCTTTCTGCTCTCTCCTTCCTCGGATTCCATTTTATATCTGTCGCAAAAATAAGCGAAGTTTTGTGAAATAATGTTCGCATCTATTCGCTCACTTGCATCAAAACTACTTTGTCAAGTGTTAGTTTCTAATAAACGTCAATTTCATTAGGTATACAAGTTGCGCATAAAATATTACGGATTCAGAGCTGAAGAAATTCAGGACGTTTGCAGCCGCAGGTATACGCACGTATTGTCCCAACTGCTGAGTTTCCACATCTTTGCAATAAAACATTTCACCACAAAAGTAAGTCAAATTGAGCCAACTTTTACCGACATTTCATTAAAACGAACTAGAGAGCACTCTGAGAGCGCATACCTCCGTCAAGTAATATAACAGTAACGAAGAATTCAAATTTGTTCTCAAACCATGATTTTCCCTTGTATCAACACCAAAATATAATCATTAATACCTTTCGATAGTATTACCAGCCTCGGTAATTTCGTGAAGAACCATTCATAAGTTTCGGAGTTATGCTGCTCTTATAGCAAACATTATGACAAACATAAGTCAAACACACAAACGGACCAACCGATCATTAAAGAAATTTAATCATTCGTTTCTTCTACCATTACTAACAAGTCCTGGAAATTTCATAAAGATCCATCCATAACTTTTCGAGTTATGCTAACAAGCATAAAATCAAACATAGCGACAAACAAATGAACGAATAGCTCATATCCAAAATTTAGTCATTTACTCTTCATTATATACCTAACAACTCGTGTAGATTTCATGAAACTCCGTTCATAACTTTTCGAGTTATGGCCTGAAGAAAAAATAGGCAGACAGACAAACAAACATACAAATTAAAGGATTTTCAGTACAAGTTAATCATTTGTTGCTGTTAACATGCCTAAAATTTCCTGTAAATTTCGTAAAGACCCGTTCAATACTTCCTGAGTGATCTTGGTGACAGACATAGAGACAGTCGGACAAACAGAAAGATAGACAAACACGACAAAAACATAGCCTCCTAGGCGGAGGTAACAAGCGAAATTCGGGTAAACTTTACCGCCATCTTCACCATAAAAGTAAAGGAAATTGAGCCAAACTTTGGTACTGTGTGCAATTGCAGAGCACAGGTGGCCGCAGATGGTGGCTGCTATTATCGCGTAGCAGCTGTCAACAAATGGCTGTGTTTGCTCGCCCTGCTCAACAGAGACTGACTAGCGAGGACTTGTTAGCAGAGGTCTGTCATTTTGGGGTAAGCGATCGTAAAATGACTTGACTGATTTCAGGATCACAGGAGCACACAAAGGGAAGGTGTTGAGCGAGTGCTACCATAGGACCCAACCACAGTTGAATGGTTTGGCTCGTCGGGATCACAAGCGTACACAAAGGGAAGTAAAAGTGTTGAGTGGGTGCCATCTTCGTACAAAGCGACACTGAAATGTTTTAACCCGTTAACGGATAATTTTTATTCAATAGAGTTTTAATTTTGCATGGATTAATCTACAAACACTAGAGAACTGTTGGACGGATAGGGTCTGATTAGTCCATACACGCATACACGCTTTTCTTGAAAGAGTTTTTGTTTATGTTAGCTGTGAAAAGAATTTAAACTGATAATACCGATTTAATTACTCACCAACGGCAGGTATTCGCTAAAACAAGTAAACATTTGACGGAATGGTTAAATCAAATGCTGTGAGTGGTCGCCTTTCCGAGGAAGAAACATACGCTGCTTTCGACAACAGGACTGACCGACAATGAAATTCTAGAAATAGACATCAACAGCGCAAAAATTATAATATGCGCGTATCCAGAAGAGATCACAACATATGCAGGAATATGAGACACAAAATTTAGTAGTAGTAGTAGTAGTAGTATGCATATAGTCAATTACTTAGCAAGGAGGAAACGGAGTAAGGCGTAAGAAAGGAAATGCGATGGGCGAGCACATAATTTAGAAGCAGCAGTTTCAGTTGTTATAGTTAGCAGTGTATTCAGGGCGAATACGAAGGGAACAAGATAAGCTTACTTAGTTATCGGAAACCACTAATGAAGAGGCATAAATATACCGTGTATGTGTATAAGGAATAAACGGATGCCAATCTGAGATATGATAAGACAATCTAGAAGTCGGTGCGAGTATATCGCCAAAGCAAAGAATCCAATAGGCCTATAGACAGTGAAAAACGTTAAAACTTCACATATACGTTCCGACAATCTCGAAACAGAAAGTAAATGAAGTTAACAACATTACAATAGCAGCAGTGTTTCCGGAACTGTACTTTCTCTATGTTATATTCTATTACAGCCACAGTAGAAATTACCTATTTTTTGCTAATGCGACTTTGCTCTAGCAAAAGTTTATTTTTATACGCTCACAGAATATATTTCTCATTGGGCATTGCAATCCATCAATATTCAAACGCAAAATTATTCATATCGCTGGTAGGGCTACTGAGAATGTTGACGGTATTCACAGAACAAACTAACGCACTATGGTAGTGGGAATCAAAAATTGATACTGGGATCAACAACAAGAACATGAAGTACGACAAATAACTGGCAAATCCTCCAGTGTCTGTCACAGGGTTCCGTTTCAAACAATGCAACTACAAGCCCCTAGTATAGTTCATCAGTTTTAGGGTAGAACTGGGCGTCCCCGTAGTAGTTTTAGGGTAAAAATTGGGCGTCCCCGTAGTATATCAGCTTAAACAGGCCTCCGATGTCAGTATTATCATGAGTGACCTCTGTAAGGCGAGTACTAATGTTACCTACCTGAGTTGCACACATGAGGTTGGGAGCACGGGCGCTCAAGTTCAGGTTTTTGCCGCAGATTTGGTGGCCGAACGAAGCCATGCAGGGCGCTTACCCTGCCATCGAGACCGTCCCTATAAGGTAGTGTGTCCAAAGTTTGACCTCTCTTATGTACACCTCGAGCAATGGCCCTGCTGGTACATACGTATGTGCATCTAAGCGGTCAGTGTCACTCTCTAGCTGAGAGATGCTTATAAATAGCAAGTACGGTCCGCTGTCACCACGACGGTATTGGTTTTTATTGAAGGGAGGAGCAATTTAGGAAGATATGCAACTTTTGGGACGATTATTGACAGCCGATGAGGTCGGTTTTGAGACATATACAGTAGGTCAGACAGGTACGTCGTATATTAGGAATAAGTGAGTACAAAGTGAGTCTTTCACTCTAAGACAATTTTAGGCCGTCCAAAAAGCTGAAACCGTCTATCATCTTCTATGGCGGCCAAAAATGCTCTTAGGGGCATAAGCAGCACTTCGGTGACAATTTACAAACGATGCGGACTCTGCTAAGACGCGAATGTACAAAAAGCATCAGACAGCGCAACTTACGTCCCCTGCTTAGGTGAGTCCCGGTAAGGCATGTTACCTACAAGTAACCACACTTTATGCCTTTCGGGTCACTACGACGCAACAAAATACCCTAAGTAAAATCACAAAGAAAATTTAGACCAAGCCTGTACTATCCAACGACTCGCCGACCACTGATAATCAACGTAACGAACTTAATAATAAACACTTGGTACGTTGTCACTTCGATCGCTGAGAAAACAATTGCACCCTGTCTCGAGCAGTTGCCTCGACCTGGCTCTCGTAGCAAAGAGTAATAACGTATTGTCCCTTGCATGCATGTATTGTCAAGCGCTATATACGTATAGTTAATTATTATACAGTGGGCTAATGACAGCGTTCATCAAACACGAGGAAGCTGCCGCCAGCAACAAACAGTTGTGATATTGCCCTCCTCCTCCTCCTCATCATCATCATCATCATCAATACAAGTTAATTACATATCTAATATGCGGTGGTCATTATAAGAAGCAAGTATCTTCATTTGTATTCTTAGTAAAACAAAGATTGTATAACATATCCACCAACATCCGATTAAAAAAATCTCTTCTACTGACTACGTACCATATTTTTTACGGCAATCCCACGAATCACCGAAAGCTTCAGTAGCAAACAAGGTAGTTGTCTCATCACCAATAGTCCACAAAGCGTATCAACAAAGGCTCCACTCGCTCTCAAGAGAGGGAGAAAGCAGGCCCAAACACGGACTAAAGCTTGTTCACAAAATGAATTCATTTGTCCTTCGCCTGTACAGTCGGTGGCAACAAACACGACCCAGTTTCCACAGTGTTGACGTACCACTTTCAGCTAGATGGTACCTTGAAAAACGGCGGCGACCTCTCGTTCCAAAATTTGCATTCACGCGCAAGACAAACGACCGCCGCAGGCCACCGACAGATCCCTAACACCTGGTCATCATCGGGCTCGGCGAGTGACACTTTTGGGTGGAAGCTAATACGGTTTTATGGGGATCCTGCAGCTCTTTTGTATTCCACATCGAACACTGAAGACATTACATACTCTGTGAGCGACGCTTTCGGGTGAAAATTAACGCGATCTCTACAGATCCTACAGTTTTTGTGCATTTTAAACCAAACACTGGAGACTGTATAATCTCAGTGCGAGACAAGTCTGGGGAAACTAGTACGATTTTCCAGGAAACCTACAGTTTTCTGTGAACTCCCAACCGAACGCTGGGGACATTTTATGCTCTGTGAACGACCCACCGACCCATTTGAGCGAAAGGACGATTTTCTAGGAAACCTGCAGCTCCTACCGATGCAGTCGAAACCGTAAAATGGACCCGGTAGAAAGCTCTGAATGAGATACAGACAAGAGACACGGCAACGAATTATCTGGAACCCACATTCCTCTATTTCTAAGCTGAATCATGGAGATCGTGAGCTGTGCATGTGAAAAGCTAGGAAGCAACTAGTATATAATCGAGCTGCAACCCTCACTTCAGAACGTAATTCTGTGAACAACAGAAGGGAAAACAACACAAGTTCTTAGGAACTTGCAGCGTTAATTCGCCCATCTACAACCTCACAGACTTTCATCTTTCCTAGCAATAGCACACTAATGTGTGTTCCTAAATAGGAATTTTGGTAGCTAATGAATTAGATAATTCTAATCCCTTGTTAAGACAAAAACCTCTGCCTATGATAAACAAATAAGCAAACAAAAGTTTTGGATAGTTAGTAGTAGAAACTTATTCGAGTTTAAGCTGTAGTTAATTTAATACATCAGATAAGTAGAATATTAAGGGTAATATGGCAAGAAAATCAACACAGCAGATGCCTCGTGTTGCTGCCATCGAGCATCAACCATGTACGATACATTAAATCTGAACTGAGACATTAATATAACGGAGAGGCACACACAGTCGTAAGCGCATCCAAACGCGCTCATCATAATATCAGGTGCCAAACGCATACCGCTAATCTATACATAAAACCCAACGAAAAGTAGTAGAGATACTAGTCAGCGCAGATGGCAGTTAACAAGGGCGGGGGGCGGTGAGCAGCAATTTATGGTCAAATATAAAAGAAAAATACGACAGCTCTAATTGTGATGAGCAAAAACAACTGCAGCGATGTCGGCGGACAGCAAAATGCGCTAGACATAACAGCGATAAGCAAAACACAGCAGCAGCAGATGTGTGGTTGATGGCACCACCAGCAGCAACATGAGTGAAGTGCTGGTCAAGTGCGCGAGAAAGGAAGGATATGTTCTTCTCACTACATTAAAGCCAAGGCTGCGGCACGCGACAATGATGCTTACCGAGAAAATTACAATACGGCACCCAGTGCCTGTCAGTCAACTGCATCTGTTGTGCGGGCGCCGTGGGAGGGCTCCCGTCATGGCGCCCGGCCGGCTGGGCCAGGGATGGTTGCAAGTGGAAGATTTAGAAAGGAAGCGCGCAGTGGCCGGCGAGGAAAACAAAAATAACTGCGGTGTTTTTGAGGAAAGTGAAAGAAATGGTGTATGAAATTACTTGAAGACAGCTGGCAAACAGCTGCTGGAGAAGAAAACAAAAATAACTGTGGTGTTTTTTGGGAAAAAGGGAGGAAATGCTAAATGAATTACTTGAGTGGTGGCGAACAGTGGCCAGAAAAAAAAAAGAATATCTTCACTGTCTTAATTAAACAGAACCGAAGGAAAACATTATTTAAAATAAAGAAAAAGTGATAGCAAAGATAAAAAAAAATGAAATATCCCCAGCGTCTGAAAGAAAGAGGAACAGGTACCTGGATCTCATTTTTGCGCGATCAAATTTTCATGAAATTTGCAGGGAAATCATGACATCTTAGAGCAACGCTGTTCAGTTTGTTTACATTTTGTGGTGTCTCCTGATCGACAACTCTTTGAATTTTTCTCATCTTGAGGTGAACGACAATAATTGCTTCTTGTATATTCTACTGAAATGGGACGCGGAAAAGCTCTAACGAGGAAAAAGAAATTATCATCAAAGAAACTGCTAAGCACAACTCTCTTGATGTTGCTGCCCGAAAAATAAGACGTCATATTGAGACAGAGACAAGCTTCTTGAAGGACCCTTCACCACGAAAAAAAAAGACGATCAGATGCTGGGCATTCAAGAACTGTTACTGATAGAGACATGAGAAATGCGGTTGTCAGCTATGTAAAAAACCCGGGCAAACAAATAAGTAAATTTAACTGCTGCTAGGCTTCCTGAACTGCTTAAAACCACAAGTAATGACATCCTTCACTCCATTGCTTCTGTCAAATC